>CABHPR010133086.1:0-34931 GCA_902168415.1 Peromyscus melanophrys | reverse complement strand
CACACACACACATACACACACACACACACACACACACACACACACACACACACACACACACACACACACGCCTACCAATCGTATACATATCTGCGTGGAATAAAAATTAGTTAAAATGAGTCCATGTGCTATAAAGAGAGCAGGGAGGTGTATATAAGAGGGCTTCAATGGAGGAAAGGAAGGCAGAGGTTAATGACATTCCTTGGAACCACAGCACTGGGGAGGTAACAGGAAGATGGTCACAATATTAGGGCCACCTTGAGATACATAGTAAGTTTCTGTCTCAAATTGTCAAAGGGGGAAATAGTGGATTTTCTGGGTTTGGTATTTAAAAATCTCCTGAAAGTACTTTCTCATGATTCTCTATTGTAATGTAATGTTTGTGTCATTTTATTCTATATTTATAAGCAAGGTTGTGTTATAATAATTAAAAAATTGCTCAAATTTATTTTTGAATTTTGCAAATATATTCACAAATTTTATTTTAATTGTTATGCCATTGACAAGCATAGTAATACAGTAATTATCTCTTCAAATTATTGATGCAAATTTGCTGTTTTCTCCACCATTTTTTCACATGCATATATGTATGATCACTCTCCACATTATAGATTTGGACAGGATCACTTGATGAAGTTAGAGTACACTGAATCTGAAACCCACAGTGATTTTGTGAGTCCTGCACTGAGATTATAAGTGGATTGCCATATCATTTGGTTTTTACCTAGGCATGGGGATCCAAACTGTGATACTCACGCTTGGAATAACAAGCAACTTACCTACTGAGTCTTCCCCCAAGCCTAGTTCAACTTTTTATTGCAGGGCTCTTTATACATAGTTGTTAGGCCTCATAAGACATAGGAAAGAGTTAATAGTTGTTAAACATTTTGAACGACTTGCTAATATGGACTGTCTCCAAAACAGGCTTTCAATTTTTGCTCTTAATCAACCCAACCAAATAACAGAAATGGAAATCTGTAAAGTTACTACTTATTTTTGATCATAATTATAAAAATGTGATAAAATATAGTTTATGAAAACAAGCTGTTGTGTTTCGCCATTTGACTTAAAAAATAAATTGGGTTATTTTTGTTGCTTTGCTTTATTTTTGTCTCAATTGATTGTACTGGAGTCCACCAGAATCTCTTCACTGTATCCCATCAGTGACTATAGGTTTAAATAATATTTATGGAAAATAAAAATGATAATATTTGGGAGGCTTTCTATAGGAAAGGATAGAGAATAACTTTAAAAACTGTTAATGAAATAAATTATGGTTCATCCATTCAATTGCCTCCTGTTCAGTTGCTAAAAGGATGCCACCATGTAGTCGACTCTCTTAGGCTTAAATTGGTATCTTAGTTAAAATAACCAAAGTTCTTCTTTCATTTGAAATAACCATATACACATCTGAAGAAAATAATCCTTACATTGTTACAACAACCACCTGAAGTTTAGGGATGTCTTAGCCTCTTTTTTTCCATATGATAAAATTGGTACATACAGAGATTTATGAAGCTTATTTGAGTTTACAAAGTTAATGAGTTTGGGAAACAGGATATAAACTGAGATAGCCTGATCCTTAATCCTGTTATATGTGCACAGCTACAAAGAACACAATTTATAAAAAAGAGATCACATAATCTTATCCAAGTGGAACACATGTGCCTGTACTTACATATTAACAAAAGAAAAAGAGAATGAGGAGAAATACACCTTAATTTTACTAGCTAAACCAGAATATGGGTATCAGATAAGGAGCTCCCAACTCTGCTTTTCGTGAAGCAATTTCTCTTTGTTTTGTTTTATTTTGTTTGTGCTCTGACAAATAAAGCTTGCCTGGATATCAGAGTGCAGAACTAAACATTACATAATCATAGAGGCCAGGCAGTGGTGATGCCTGCCTCTAATCCCAGCCTTTGGGAGGCTCATGCCTTTAATCCCAGCACTTGGGAGGGAGAGAGAGGAAGTGATAAGGTAGGGTAGAGACAGGGTCTTAGCCCTTTTGGTCTGAGGAACCAGAGAGGTAAGAAGTCACTGATGGTTGCTCCTCTCCCTCTCTGATCTTTCAGGTTATTACTTTGGTATTTTACTCCTGGTTTTTATTGATAAGACTAGTTAGGTTCATGCTTCATCTCTTGCTACTGTGCCTTGTTAGCATTCAACACTTAATAAATGTTACTAATGTGTGCCAGAAGGATTCACTGCATGTAGTTAGTGCTTGTGTTTGTTTAAAAATGCAGTGGTAGGCTAAAAGGCATAAATCATTCCACTTTTGTCTTGATGCTCCATTGTGGATGTGTTCAAATTTGTATGTGTGTGTGTGTGTGTGTGTGTGTGCATGTGTGCGCACACTGTGTTGATGCTGTGTTGCATATGTTTGGTGGATGTGTACTGCATGCATGCAATTGTACTTTGGCCTGTGGATTTGTATGCTAAAGCTAGAGCTGAATGTTGGTTATCTTGTTCATGGCTTTCCATCATTTTGCCTTCTGAAAAGGTATTTTAGTAGTTGGAAGGGAACCATTAGGACTAATCTGGCTAACTTGAAAACCATCTCTCTCTCTCCCTACAGTGGTGGTGTTGCAGGCAGAGAAGCCATACCAAACATTTTATGTGGGTTCTGGGGACCCAAACTTAAAATCCCATGCTTGAAGAACTAGAATGTACAGCCACTGAGCCATCTCGCTAGTCTCTATTGTAGTGTTTCATGATTTCTTTTTAATTTTGCATTTTAACTATGTGTATACAGATGTGTGGACCTTTTTGTGGGAAAGTTCGTGAGAGTTCAAGTGGCAGTGGAGGGCAGAGAGGGCACTGAATTCCCTGGAACTTGTGTTACAGGAAGTTGTAAGACACCTTTCAAGGGTGATCTGAATGGAATACCTCAGTCTGGGAGAACATTACATGCTCTTTGCCCCTGAGATACTTCTTTCGTTCTTGATATTTCCTGAACTATATTTCCTGAAAATAAGAACACATTAAAATGCAATGTATAATTTTATACAACCAGAACAAATATTGAAAAGTGTCTAGAACACAGGCATTTGTGGTGATATATTGTGTACCCTAATAAGCTAGTCTGAGGATCAGAGGACAGAGCCAGCCACTAGATTAGACATAGAGGTCATACACTGGTGGCACACACCCTTAATCCTACCACTCAAAAGGCAGAGATCCATTTGGATCTCTGTGAGTTCAAGGCCACACTGGAAACAGAGCCAGGCAGTGGTGGCACACACCTTTAATTCCAGTACTGGGAAGCACACGTGCCTTTAATACTAAGAAGTGACAGCAGGGTGGAGGAAGGTATGTAAGGTGTGAGGAAACAGGAACTAAAGTTCAGCTGAGACCCATTTAGGTGAAGACTCAGAGGCTTTCCTTCTGGGGGTTCACGGAAACAGGTTCGGCTGAGGAGTTGCTGAGGTGAGGTTTGCGGTGGCTTGCTCTGCTTCTCTGTTCTTTCAGTTTTCAACCCAATATTCGGCTCTGGGTTTTTTTTTATTAAAAGACCATCTAAGATTCGAACAACAGGCATTAAGTTGAGTTTTGCAAATATTCTACATTCACTTTTGTGTCCAGAAGTGTTTTCAGGCAATTCCTCTTACTACCTGGATGAATTTTTAAATCTGCTAGTTATTTAGATTTGAATCTTAGATTTAGATTTAACAATTGATTCCCATGGTAAATGAGGAGTGGTGTGACTATTTTCTTTGAAATTTTAAAATACAGGTTGACATCCACTTATGCCAGCACCATTTGTTGAAGATTCTTTCTTTTTTCCATTGTATATTTTTGACTTCTTTGTCAAAAATCAGATCAGGGCACACTGCCATTTCCCAAAGCTACTCCAGTGCAAATCAGAAAACACCGCTCAACCAGTGTAGTCCTGTTATATTTGAATTTTGTAAATTAAAAGTAATACTTACTATAATTGTCATTATAAATTGTTTTCATATGGATTTCTTTATTAAATGCTATTTTATTTTTAATGATTTTAAGATTTATGGTATTGAATTTTACGCTTATTTTGATGTTTGTGTTTTTTTTCAGTGCTGTAATTGTAAATCCTGTCTAACCTGTGTCAAAATATCGATTTTTTTTTTCTGATTTTAGGAAAACAAGTTAAATTTTTGCTGTTTTAGAGTTGTTATTCTCATGACCCATCCACTCCTATTTCAATAGATGTGACATCAACATGTCAAAATGAAATACGAGGCAGATCGCTTTTGCTGTAGGTATGTGAATAGTGAAGGTTATAATCATAAAGACGTGAATGCTACAGAATGCCCACATTTTACCGTTATAAATGTGGTCGAGTTTTCTTATGATGTGTTTCTTTCATTTTCTTTCTTTCTTTCTTTTCCTTTTTTTTTTTTTCGCCTTAGTAAGTGAATAATCCGTGAGTGACATGGAAACGCACCCCCAATTTAAAATGTCGAATATATTCAGGCATGACAGGAGCCTACAGATGCATTCTCTTTCACATTTTCAATTAAAGGAGAACTACAATGCAGTGGAGAATCTAAATTATCTGATCAATAACTTTGTAATACATTATGCCTAAATGAATTAGCTGCTCTATAACTGCTTCCTGAGATGTAAAAATAAAGCCATTATCTTCCTCACAGGTTAGTGTCAGGGGCAACTGAGCTAATGTCTATTACTTAATGGGTGGCACACATTAATCCGTAGACAAATAAGTACAGATTCTTAAGGATCTGATTTTATAAATTTGCAGATTTTCATCTGATAAAAAAATCTTCCAGATTTGACTCATTTAGACAATATTTTACCAATGCACACAGGAAAATGTTTATCAATATTCCTCTATAATATGTTGATCATTTTATTAAATGCCAGGGATGCATCACTGAGTATGTTATGCAAGATTTTATTTCAGAGCTATGTCCCCTTTCTTCCAGTGAAGAAGTGGGAGATTACAGTTACAGAAAAGAAACAATAAAAACTGTATTTCAGAGAATGATTAATATGGCAATAAAACATGACATCTGTCTATTTTTCAAGTTATGTTAAAGATGAGGAAGCAGCATGCTAGCTAAGAACTAAAGATTAGGGAAACACAGTCGTGCACATTTCTAGAGAAATGACTCCCCAGAAAGAAGGCACCGTGACAAGAAAGGCGAATCAGTGGTAACAAACCAGGCGGAATGGAAGAGTGAACAAATACCTAGGATAGTAGTGAGGGTGACCGTAGAGGCTTCCTTGGCAGAGGAAGGTCACAGCCCCTCCTAAGGTGTACCAGAAGAGTGAGTTTAATCTAATTCTACTAGAAAAGCTTTCAGAGACATTATGGAGGGTAATAACAGAGTTCCATCTATTATAAATACCATCCACAGTCACATAACTGTTACTGAACACAAGCTAGGCTATGATGGACATTATATATACAACTAGTAGAGATGGAGAAAAATGGTCCACTTGGAAGTTATGGTGTGGGTAATGCCAAAATAATACATTTTCTGACAGTGGTAAAAAACTAGGTAAATTAGGAACAACTGATAACAAACCAGAACGCTGCTGAAGTGATATAAGAACTGAGGAATAGTGAGATCAGAGGAGGAGGAAAGGAATCAATTTCATTTTAAATTCAAAATTGTGTGTGTGTGTGTGTGTGTGTGTGTGTGTGTGTGTGTGTTTGTGTCTGTGTCTGTGTCTGTGTGTGTCTGTGTGCTTACTCATGTGTGAGGGTATAGAAGCCAGAAGTCAGGGTCCACTGTAGCTGAAGTTTTCCTGGTCCCGCCTGGCCCATGGTCAGGACAAATCTTTCTCACCCACCAGTCCCGAAGCTGCTCAGACCCAAACAAACACACACAGACTAATATTATTTAAAACTGCTTGGCTACAGGCCAACTACAGACCACAGTCTTACTTTGTCACTCTCCACCTTGTATTTTAGGATAGGATTTCACAGTAGACATGGAGTATAGCAATGTTCTCTTGGATGACTAGTGGACCAGGCTCCCCATGGTTGGTCATACCGCTGGGTTTTAGATGGGTGCTGAAGGCCTGAACTCAGACAGATCCTCACACTTATGGCCAACACTTCACTTACTGAACCATCTCTTCAGCCAATCGTATAGACTCTAAAACCCAGTGAGTAGGATGTTAATATAAGCTAGTATAGGTCTACTACTTATGAACAATAAACATCAAGGCTGTAGAAATATTTTTGAAAATCATCAAAATCTAACAGATTATTAAAGCTTTGATATGATGTGTAATGTAGCATGAGTCTTAAAAGTTCTTATTAATAAAATCAAACCCGAGCCAGGTATTGGGGTGAACACTGGAAGGTCAGAGACACAGAATAAGTCACAGCTATCTCACCTCGCCGGATCCTCAACTGGTCCTGTTTCCTCAGACTGGAAGCCTCTATGTCCTCATATCCGAATGACTCTCAGCTGAACTGCTGCTAGAAGCCTGAATGCTTAACCAGCCACATGCTTCTCCAGGCCAAAGGCTTCTCCAGGCCAAAGGCTTCTCCAGGCCAAAGGCCTCTAGTTTCTGGTCCTCAAGCCTTATATACCTTTCTGCTTTCTACCACCACTCCCTGGGATTGAAGGCATGCTTTCTGGGATTAAAGGCGTGGGTCACCACGCCTGGCTGTTTCCCGTGTGGCCTTGAACTCACAGAGATCCAGAGGGATTTCTGTCTCTGGAATGCTAGGATTAAAGGCGTATGCTACCACTGCCTAACCTCTGTTTCATATTGTGGCTGTTCTGTCTCTGACCCCAGATAAGTTTATTAAGGTACACAATATTTTGGGGAACACAATACCACAGTGTAATTATCCAATTTCAATGATAGGGGTGGAAAGTAAAATTCTACTCCCAAATTAGCATCTCTTTCATTTAGCTTTCACTGTTTTTTAATTAATAAAATTTAGTTTTGATAATTCCATATGTGTATATAATACATATATATTATTCTCAACCCTTCCTTTCTTAACTCCCTTATTATCCCTGTGTATGACCCACACTCCTATTTCTGTACACATCTTTTTCTCACATTTCTGTCATTTGGTTGTTGTTATTTTGAGATTCACTGGGTCCTTCCGCAAGACCATGATTTAGAAGGTATCAGTAGGAACCAGCCCCCTTAGTCCTGGGGACATAGCTAAAGCATTTGCATACCCTCTTCTAGAGTCTGTCAGTAGTGAATGAATCGCAAAGCAATGGGAGGCAAATACCCCAGAGTGTTAACCCATACCAAAGATTGTTAACAGATGCTACTATGCAGGCCCAATACAAATAATTAAAACTGTGTAAATTCATGTTTATAATAGCTCTGTAGTGCCTAGGGGTGACATGTCACAACATCACTTCACATCCCTGTCTCTCTCATTCTCCCCACACCCTCATCCACAATATGCACTGAGCCTTGGAAGAGATGGTGTAAGTCATTTAGGCTGGATAGGCCCTCAACCATTACCTCTCTCAGCATGGCTGGCAGCCATGATTGTCTGTGTTCACTGACAGTCATTCCCAATGAAGAGTTTTCTGAATAAAGCAGAGTTTATTTTTTGTCTATTCATACAAACATAGATATTTGGAAGCTGATTTTAGCCTCTGTTAATTTAGCTAAATAGTATTAGGTTTCCCTTTTTGGGTCTAGACTTCCCAAGGTGTGGGTTGGTGGCTAAGCTTACAATGCCAGGCCTAGAATTTTTTCTCATGGAGTGGGTCTCAAATTCAAGCAGAATACAGTTTGTTTTCCTCTAAAAGTCTTGCCTACTATAGGCATCTTTCCTGGTAGTTTAGTTTTATTGTTTCTAGAGTTCATCTCTTAGAGATAGATCCCTTTCTTCACTAGCCTCCTGCATCAAATTCCTTCTGGGATTTTAAAACCTGGACAGCAGGGAAGGATGTATTCTGTTTACTCCCAACTGGGCCCACACCTGATAACAATCAGGATTTTATAGTTCAGAAGGGAACCTTCAGTGGTGGCAAGAGAAAACAGAAAATAGAATGAGGATGCTACAATCATTAATGAGTGAAAATCATCCTTGGACAAGAAAGATGGACGTGAGACTTAACATTTTACAAAAGCAAAATAAACAAAGCCCGACTGGTGTTTGTTGTTATCAAGAAGTATAAATTGAAAGAGTATTGAGCAAAAGAGAAAATGTTGATGCGATGCAATGTCACAAAATTGGTATGATCTTGAGGGCAACACAGGAACTTAAATAAGGTTGTGCTCTTTGAACTTGAAAACAAATATAGTAGTGCTTGATTTAAAACAGTCATCATGCTTACTTACATTAAGTACAAATGGCAAAGATTTATTAACTTTGCCACCAGATATTGAAAGTTTAATATTCATAGATTTCAATACTATTCTTCTCATAATATGCATATGATTTTTACATTTAACAGGAGAAATATCAGGCTAGCTTATGTTTTTGTAATTTGTGATGCAACAGAAAATATCAAATGAGTAATTTATTTAAAACAATTTTAATTCGTCATGATTAGAGTTTTTAATTTTTTAATGGAAATAGATTCTCCTCTCACACAATACATGCAGCCACAGTTTACTCTCCTTCGCTCCTCCTACCATCTCCCCACTTCCTCTTTTCTCCAGATCCACTCCCCCTTTTTTCTGCTTCCAAAAAGAGCATGCCTCCAAGAGACCACAGACAAACAGCACAAAACAAGATACAATAAGGCAAAAGCCCTCATTTTCTGACTGGACAAGGCAACCCCACTGGAGGGAAACTGTCTCAAGATGAGACAAAAGAGTCAGAGAAACACCTGCTCCCACTCTTTGGGGTCCCACAAAAACACCAAGATAACAGCCATACCATACATGCATTGTAACAGTGCAGACCCACGCAGGTCCCATGCTTGCCACGTCAGTCTCACTGAGCCAACGCGTGTGAGTTCTGCTTAGCTGATTAAATGAGTCATGTTCTCCTGGTGTCCTCCATTGCCTCTGACTCCTACAATCTTTTCTTCCTGCTCATTTGAAGGGTTACCTGATCTTCAAGAGGAGGGAACTGTTGGGAGACCTCCAATTTAGGTCCTTTCTCTGTGAAATGTCTGTCTGTGGGTCTCTTCACCATCTTTCATCTGCTGCCTGAGGAAGCCTCTCTGACGATCAGTGGATAAGATACTGATATAGGGATATAGCAGAATACCATTCAGAATAATCTTATTTATTTATTTATTTATTTATTTAATTAATTAATTAATTATCTATTTGTTTATATTTTATTATCATTATTTTTTCCAGGCATGTTTGGTTATGTACTAGGTATCTTGTCTATCCAGTGTCTGGTTCCTCTCAATCCAGGCAGTAGCATAAGAGCTTCCTCTGGTGGCAATGGGCCTCCACTTAAACCAAACATTGTTTGGCCACTCCCAAAAGTTCTATACTATCGTTGTCCCAGTACATCTTGCAGGCAGGAGAGATTGTAGATGGAGAGCTTTCTGGCTGTGTTAATGTTCATGTTTCTCTTTCTGTAGCCTCCAGAGTACCTTCTCATGCCAAAGCGACAAGAATATAGGGATGAAGCCTCATTGAAGCATTATGTCGACCTCTCTACATTCAATGAGCTGCATGAATGTTGTCCTTGGCAATGGGGCCCCACTCTCCATTTTTAGAGGGCAACCTTCTATCCTAGCAACAGCCTGGTTTGTATAGGAATCTTCATGGAACCTCCTTGACCAACAATTCAACTGAATGTAACTCAGTCCCTCCACTGGAAACCTTGCCTGGTTACAAAAGATGGCCAGTTCAGACTCAGTACCCTCCATTACTAGTAGTCCTAAATGTGATGACCCGCACAGTTTCCAGGAATATTTCATTGCAATAGATTTCCACACCTACCCACAAAGTTCCCCAGTTCCAGCTGTCTCTCCCAGAATCCTCTCCTTCCACTTCACCATCTGATCTTTCCCTCTCCTGTCCCCAAACACCTCAATCCACCAACAAAGTTTATTCTACTTCCCCTTCTCAGAGAGGTCCATGCATCCTGCTTAGAGCTCTCCTCTTTACCTAACCTCTCTGGGTCTGTGGATTATAGCTTGATTATCATTTATTCAGCACCCAATATCCATTTATAATTGAGTATATACCATATTTGTCTTTCTGGTACCTCAGTCAGAATACATTTTTATATCTTTATTGATAGGAAATTGTTTGTCAATTCCTTCCGTTTCAACTGTATAATATTGATATAACACTCTTTATAATAGAAATTACGTATGTGAGATGTAGAGGTAGATGGAAGGAAAAAGGCAGAGAAAGGGATAAAGATAGAAAGAAATAAAAAATGGGAGTTTTATAATTTTTTTTTTTTTTGGTTTTTTGAGACAGGGTTTCTCTGTGTAGCTTTGCGCCTTTCCTGGAACTCACTAGGTAGCCCAGGCTGGCCTCGAACTCACAGAGATCCGCCTGCCTCTGCCTCCCGAGTTCTGGGATTAAAGGCGTGTGCCACCACCGCCCGGCTTGAGTTTTATAAATAAATTTAAAACGTGATTTAAACTAAAAAAGAAATAGTTTTACTTATTTTGTAGGTTAAGCAGTTCAAGTACAATTAAAACAAGATATTTTTCTCATTTCTTTCATCCTAATTACTATAAGCTAAGTTTTAGGTGTAATTAATAAAATTATTAACACATTGTTAGACTACTTAATAAGTATCTAGAAGATTCATATTAATGTTGTTGCTATATTCAGTCATGCGAATTAATTCTGGAATGTGATAGATAATTTCATATGCTTAATTTACACGGATTTAGATGAATTATAAGCATACCAAAAATATTTAAATATTTCTTGGACAATTATTTAAAATTAAAATACTCACACTCAATGGTATAGAGTATTTTTTAAAATTTATCTCCTTTATCAAACCTAGAAAAAAACATACAATAGGAAATAAAACAAAATGTTTTCTCTGTTGCTGCAATTTCTCCAAATCAACCTAAAATCTGAATGCCATTTCTTCGGATGGCAACAAATATTTGAAAAAGTATTCACCATTCAAGTAATCAAAAAAGAAAAGAGGGAATATAAATTAAAACTACTCTTTAATCCATCTCACTCCAGTCTGAGTGTCAGCAGCAAGAATTTGAGAAGATCTGGGGAGAGAAAAATCCTTATTCAAGATGGATGGACTGACAACTTGGTACAGTCATCATGGAAATCATTAAGAAGTTTTCTCAAAGATACTGAAAATACAACAAATACATGGTCCAGCTACACTCCTCCAGGATTTATACTCTAAGAACTCAAAATCCTCCCAAAGACATACTTGAATAACCATGTTTATTGCTGCATTAGTCACAATAAATATAAAGTGGAAGTAGCCTTTCAATTGGTGAATAGATATGGAAAAATGTGGAGAACACACAAAATTGTATTTAATGCAACCATAAATATAATGGAAATATAATGACAATCATGGTGTTTGCAGAAAAAATAAATGGGCCTGGAAAGGATTATAAAAAGTGTCAAATTCAGAAAGGCAAATAATGCACATTTATCTCATACCTATATCACACATAGCTACTTTTAGACTTACGCCATCCCCACTTCACATTTGCAGTTTTCTTTGGCAATCACCCCATCCTCTTGGAATCTCCAATGTCCTATGTTTTCCACTGCAATTAATGATTCTACTTCACAAATTAATGCAGTGCCATGTCAGGGACTCTTTTTAAGGGCACTAACTTGCATGTCAACTGTTTTATATGTCGTCCTCAATCTTACCTGTGCCAAGCCTTCAAAGCTGTTACCATTTAGCCAGTTCTTGCAACATTACAAAGTTCTGCTGCCAGCTCAAGGTGTAGCCCAGCCCCATTAGGTGACAAATGCATCCGCTTCATTGTGCCCACCTTAAGGATACAGGATTGAGTCTATTGCCCCAGTGCAACAGAAGCTGCTTCTCTACAGTGGTGCTGATCTATATCAATCAGAGCAGCTTCTCCAGCAGCAGACTTAACTCCATCCTGCCTGAAAGCTCCTCTGCTTTACCTTCAACTTCACTCATGTTTTCAAGACATTGGTACAGTGCAGCTAGATTCTCAGGAAAATGTAATACCAATGAACCTTATGACACACAGTTCCTGGAATAATTCTTCACTTATGACTTATGAGGCTCTGTCCCTGCTAATCTTTCTCTCAACTTTCTTATCTTCCAAGATTTCACCAGAGTGGTCTGCCCACAGTATGCAATGGCATTTCTATTTCAAATTCCAAACACCTTCAATATTCTTTGCAAAGGCAATTTTTTAGAGCAATGTGGTTGTGTTTATATTAGCAGAATTATCATTGGCAAACAAGACTCCATTCTCTGTTAAGAAATGACATATGTGCCTTGAGAGATGTCTAAATGATTGAGGGCATCTGTTACTTTTTCAGAGTATTCAGTTTCAGGTCCAAATACAACATGGTGGCTGACAACCATTTGTAACACCAATTCGAGGATATTGGATACATGTTTCTATCCTCCAAGGAACCAGACACACATCTGGCACACACACATACAGGCAAAACACTCATGAAAATAAAATTAAAAATAAATATATCTAAAGACAAAGAAATTACATGTATTGTTAAAATTTTCCAATTCATAAGAAAATGATAGTGGTGATAAAAATGTTTTCAGAAATGTTAACCAAGTAATTAATCAAATGATGAAGATATTTCAAGATATGATACTGAATATTTTTATAAATATGTCTTTGAAACAGTATGTTAAAAAGGAAATGAAGTTAAAAAGAAAAATTACAATTTGTATCTTATGATACCTATTACTTGTTTTAATTATATAATTGCATTATATGATTATAAGCATGAGTATACATATAATAGGTTTCAGTATTTAAAAAATACTATTGTGAGACTTTAATGAAAGACAGAGCTGCTTTGTAACAATGTCAGAAACACCAAGTAGAAGGAAATTTAATACTACTTCATCAGACATGGATTAACACATCTTACAAAAAAAAACTATTTTTCTATTCTGCACAACTGCCAATTTCAATGCCATTTACTAATTACAAAATTTATATTCAAGCTTACCAATATCCATTGAACTACCTAGAAGCCATGTGCATTTTATTTTAAACTAATTTGGAATTAATTCATTAGTTAAATTTTAATTTCACTATATTTTAATTGACTCCTAAGGCACTGCAGCTATTAAAGTCTAATATGATTGTTGATACCTGCAAGCACTGTGCAGTGTCTGGAAAATGTCTAAATCATATTAAAAGTATCTGTTTCATCAGTTTAGGACTCGGTGGGCATCCATGAAATCTGTCAACTAAGATTTTTTTTATCTGAGGGAGTAAGGGAAAATCACACACACACTCTCTTGTTGGTTTCCTTCTTACTTTTTCTTTATTCTTATTATTCTTCCTCTACATCTTTCTTGGTGATTTCCTTTTCTCATTCTTGATGTTTTCCTTCTAACTAACTTAAAATTTTCCCTTGCAGCTTGTATACCCCAGTAGAATCTTACATACCCCAGTAGAACAATTACAATGTGGTTTCATTCTACTTTTCTTTTTTTGTTTGTTTGTTTATTTGTTTGGTTTTTTTTTTCCTTTTTTTTTTTTGTCTTGCTTTGTTTTGTTTTGAGACAGGGTTTCTCTGTGTTGTTTTGGTGCCTGCCCTGGGTCTCACTCTGTAGACCAGGCTGGCCTCAATCTCACAGAGATCCTCCTGAATGCTGGGATTAAAGGCGTGCACCACCACCACCACCACCACCACCACCACCACCACCACCACCACCACCACCACCACCACCCAGCTCATTCTATTTTTCAAGTGAATGATTACAATGAATACAAGTAAAAACAACATGTTTTCCATTTCCGTTACATGGTTAAAACAAGACATCACATACAATCATGTACAAGCAACTTGTTATAGATTAACAGAGCAGTGTAAGCATCAAGGTATTTTTCTCAGCTAGTTCCTTTGCTGGCAGGCTGCATTTTGCAGTTATAAGAAACTACCAATCATTTTATTATCTCTCTCAAAGGGTAATCTTATAAGAACTCCTAGAAAACTCACAAATATAAACTTGTATATATGAAAAAGAACCAGTCAGCTCTATTTTAAATCCTCAGGGTGCACACCCACTCATCAACAGTTTTTTAATAAAGGGAAACTAGGGTAAAAATGGGCACAAGAAATTATTGCTTTTGATCATCAGTCCATCCTAGCAAGAAAGATATCTCAGCTAATTAAAATTGGACTGCTTTGTTTTGGGTCCTCGACCTTAACGAGGCCCTCATGAAGCTATGTGCCTTTCTAAACCTTTAGCTTGTCCTCTTGGGTGTCTCACCTAAAAACTATTTGACAAAAACATCTTAGTACGACTTTCAGTTATTTTCTTTTTTTATAATTTTTTTATTTTATAATTTAATTTAATTTTACATATCAGCCATGGATTCCCTTGTCCTCCCCCCTCCTGGCCCCCCTGCCTTCCCCCCAGCCCACCACCCATTCCCATCTCCTCCAGGGCAAAGACTCCACTGGGGATTGACTTCAACCTGGTAGATTCAGTCCAGGCAGGTCCAGTCCCCTCCTCCCAGGCTGAGCAAAGTGTCCCTGCATAGGCTCCAGGTTCCAAACAGCCAGCTCATGCACTGAGAACAGGTCCAGGTCCCACTGCCTGGATGCCTCCCCAACAGTTCAAGTTAATCAACTGTCTCACTTATCCAGAGGGCCTGATCCAGTTGGGGGTTCCTCAGCTATTGGTTCATAGTTCATGTGTTTCCATTCGTTTGACTATTTGTCCTTGTGCTTTTTCCAGTCTTGGTCTCAACAATTTTCACTCATACAATCCCTCCTCTTTCTCACCAATTGGACTCCCGGAGCTCTACCTGGGGTCTGGCCGTGGATCGCTGCATATGGTTCCCTCAGTCATTGGATGAGATTTCTAGCATGACAGTTAGGGTGTTTGTCCATCCTATCACCAGAGTAGGTCAGTTTGGGCTTTCTCTCAACCATTGCCAGCAGTCTATTGTGGAGGTATCTTTGTGGATTTCTGTGGACCTCTCTAGCACTTTGCTTCTTCCTATTCTCATGTGGTCTTCATTTATCATGGTCTCTTATTTCTTGTTCTCCCTCTTTGTTCTTGATCCAGCTGGGATCTCCCGCTCCCCTAAGCTCTCGTTTCCTCGAACCTTGCCCTTCATTACCCCCACTCACGTCCAGGTTGTTTCTGAAAAAAGAAATTGAAGAAGATGTCAGAAAATGGAAAGATCTCCCATGCTCATGGATAGGCATGATTAACATAGTAAAAATGGCAATCTTACCAAAAGCAATATACAGATTCAATACAATCCCCATCAAAATACCAACACAATTCTTCACAGACCTGGAAAAAATAATACTCAACTTCATATGGAAAAACAAAAAACCCAGGATAGCCAAAAGAATCCTGTACAATAAAACAACCTTAGCTTATATTAACATCCTACTCACTGGGTTTTAGAGTCTATATGATCCCTGACCTCAAGCTCTACTACTACAGAGCTACAGTAATAAAAACAGCTTGGTACTGGCATAAAAACCGACATGTGAACCAATGGAATCGAATTGAAGACCCTGATATTAATCCGCACACCTATGGATATATAATTTTTGACAAAGAAGCCAAAAGTGTACAAAGGAAAAAAGAAAGCATCTTCAACAAATGGTGCTGGCATAACTGGATATCAACATGTAGAAGGCTGCAAACAGATCCATATCTATCACCGTGCACAAAACTTAAATCCAAGTGGATCAAAGACCTCAACATAAATCCAGTTACTCTGAACCTGATAGAAGAGAAAGTAGGAAGTAGTCTTGAACGCATTGGCACAGGAGATCACTTCCTAAATATAACACCAGGAGCAAAGACACTGAGAGAAACAATCAATCAATGGGACCTCTTGAAATTGAGAAGCTTTTGTAGAGCAAAGGATACGGTCAACAAGGCAAAGTGACAGCCCACAGAATGGGAAAAGATCTTCACCAACCCCACTTCTGACAGAGGACTGATATCCAGAATATATAAAGAACTCAAGAAATTAGACATCAAAATGCCCAACAGTCCAATTAAGAAATGGCCTATAGAACTAAACAGAGAATTCTCAACAGAGGAAGGTCAAACGGCTGAAAGGCATTTAAGGAATTGCTCAACATCCCTAATCATCAGGGAAATGCAAATCAAAACGACTCTGAGATACCACCTTACGCCTGTCAGAATGGCTAAGATCAAAAATACTGAAGACACCTTGTGCTGGAGAGGAGGTGGAGCTAGGGGAACTAGATGTAAAACAAAGATGACTGGACTGCTACTCACAACTCCAGGGAGGCGACCTAGAAAACAGGACCCCAAGAAAGCACAGGGATGGCCCAATGACAGAGAAATGGATGAGATCTACATGAACTTTCAGTTATTTTCAAAGCTTTGTTTCAGGTACGATGAACTCCGAAAGCAGTGGACACATCTCCCAATATTAAGATTAAACGAATTCAAACTACCTGGGATACTGGGATTCAACCGTTTTTCTTTTTTTTTTCCCCCATTTTTCTTTATTAAGAAATTTTCTACTCACTCCATATACTATCCACAGATCCCCCCTCCTCCCTCCTCCCTTCTTCCAGCCCTCTTTCCCAAACCACCCCGCATCCCCACATCCCCCAAATCGAGGTCTCCTATGGGGAGTCAGCAGAGCCCAGCACACTGAGCCTAGGCAGGTCCAAACCCCTTCCCACTGCACCAAGGCTGCACAAGGTGTTACACCACAGGCACCAGATTCCAGAAGCCTGCCCATAGACCAGGGACAGATCTCGATCCCCCTGCCTGGGTGCCCCCCAAACAGTTAGAGCCAAACAACCATCTTCCATATCCAGAGGGCCTAGTCCAGTCCCATGGGGGCTCCACAACCACTAGTCCACAGTTCATGGGCTTCCACTAGTGTGGCCAGTCATCTCTGCACATCTTTCTTAATCACTAACCTAAGCCACAGTCCACAGTCTATACAGTTCCTGAGTAAAAACTCATGTGTTCTAGATCTGTGACATTTCCTTGTTTGTTATTGTTTTTTATTTTTTATTTTTTTTATTTTTTTTTAATCCTTTATAGCTTCTACTTTATCAGAGGCGGGGGCAACATTTTAACCTACCTTTATCTATGTTAATTTTTCCACTAAACTAACCTCTATCATAATCCTTTAGTATATTTATTAAAACCCCTCATCAAAATCCTGTTTAAACTGATACCATTGTTGTATGAAATCATTGCTTCAGATAAATATTACAGCTTAGGAAGAAGTCATCTTCATAACAATCCACAAATAAAAATAGTCATTAAAACAGGATATTTCCAAGAGATGATCATACCGCATTAAGGGCAGTGAGGATCTCCCCACGCCCATTCACATCATGCCAGGTACCAGAGAAAAATGGCAGTAGCAAACATGCAAAGACAGAGGTAGCAAGAAACATTCTGAGGCTGACGCTCTCAGGGCCTTGTCTATGCAAGAGTCACCCATCAGGGATTTGTTTCCTGGTGGGCTGATCCCCTGAAGTCAATTGCCACCCACTGTTCCTCTGACATAGCCACCAGCACTTATAAATGACAAAAGTATTCCATATCCATTTCAAAGTTTCTAAAGTGCATAGTTAGAAAAGATAGCACCTGGAATTTACCCTTTATTAATTTAAACATTAATCCCTTTGTTTAACATTTTGCTTAAGTTTGTAGGTTTTTTTTATAACTTCTTAGTGCGTAGTTCAATATTATAGTTGTTTAAATGTAATATTCAATGTTTAATAACTGTTGATCATTGACAGACTGCATTTTACTTTTCTCTTCAATAGTTTTGCAAAGTCTTAAGATATATATAATAAAAATAGTGTAAAAATCTAATCAAAATCCTCATACCAACTTGTAAAACCCAAGTTAAATTAATATCATGTTGACTTTTGAAATATCTCCATTTAACCAATTCTTTAATTTTGGCAAATATGTTAACAGAAAGGATTGAATAACTTGTTTTATAAGTCACTGTTATTAATGATTGTGGTGGTTTGAAAGAAAATGGCCCCCAAAGAAAGTGCTACTATTAGGAAGTGTGGCCTTGTTTTAATAGGGGAGGTCTTATTGGCTGGAGTGTGTGACTGTAGAGATGTGCTTTGATGTCTTCTTACATATACTCAAGCCATGCCCAGTGATACAGACCACTTACTGTTCCCTGCAGGATCAATGTGTAGCAGCTCCTTCTCCTGCATCATGTGAGCCTTTGTACCACCAGGCTCCCTGCCATGATGATAATAGACTAAACCTCTGAACTGCAAGCTGCCACCTCAATTATGTGTTTTCTTTTATAAGAGTTGCTGCTGTGGTCATGTTGTCTCTTCCAGCAATAGAAACCCTAGGGCAATGAAATAATTCATTGGGGATACATTTTCATAAACCTTGCAATGGTAATAGCTCAAAGAACATTATTTGGAAAAGTGCCAAATGTAGGTATAAGGTATTGACTAAGCTATTTATATAATCTCTCTATTATGTGCTGCCTCTCTTTAGAGAAGTGAAAACAAAAAACTTAGAGAGCAGAAAATATTCACATTTGAAGAGAAGCACATTTCACTTTTGACTCAATTATATGTGCCTCTTTTGTTTTAAATTTGCATTGTTTTTGAGGTTTTCATGCTCCTCTATTCTGATGGGGAGTTGACATTGAAATTAGTTACTTTTCATCTATTATAGTACCATCATTTGCTTGACTTCTTTACAGAGAAAATTTTGTTCTCCTTTTTGTTTTGATCACAGGTCAACATTTAATTACTTTTCACACATTCTAATGTAAATGGATCTGACATACAGAGTTTATCCTAAAAATAATGAAAGCTTAATATCTCACCTTTTTAACCTCATCATTTCCAGCATCTGCTGAATAATACAATAATGAGAATCATTCTTCTAAATTTCACAGTAGAATTTGTAATATTATTCTAGTAAACTCAAATCTATTACTTTGTAGTAACCAGAATTGTCAATTATAAACATTCTATCTCATTTTACCCAATAAGTAGATTAGCTAAAAAATATCTGTCAGTTTACTTTTTTTGTTTGTGTTTGTGTTTGTTTTGTTTTTTGTTTTTTACACAACATCATGTGTTGATCTATCAAAAGGAAAAACACACTGAAAATTCAGGTTTAGTTCCTAAGTTTACAATACTTAGGACAGGTGGGACACTGTAGTATTTTAATGGAATATTTGGATTCTTGCTATCATGAAGCAATCAACATTTCTTTGGAAGGGGTTGACTTCTGAAGATATATTTTAACTATCATCAGTTCAAGCTAAAAATAGCGCCAATCACTTACTTACAACATATGAACCCTAGAAAACTGACATAGCAAGCAAAATGTAATTTTCCTCCATCACTGTTTTATACATTTTCACTTAAGTTCACTTTGCTGTTCACAATTGTCCAAGATGCAGTATATCGTGTACATTTACCATGATTGATAGTCATTGGTTTATAAAACTAATCTTCTGAGCTTTGTCATTTTGAATACAAATTTTATTCATTCCTCATGAATCCAACTCCGTCAGTGTCTTTTTTGTGTTGGCTGCAATTTATAAATCAATTATACCCCTGAGAGCTTATATATGTGCTTTGTATTTTTTTGGAAAATGTACTAGAGAACACTTCCTTGTGTGATGAGTCACTCCAGAGCAAGTGACGAGAGTCAGAGCATTAATATTACTCAAGAAAGAAAAGTGTTGTTCAGTCACCAAGCAGGAAACAAAAGTGGGGGCTGGCGAACAAACCAGAGCAAACAGGTCAGTATTAACTACAACATACAAGTCTAGATTAACAGATGAAGCCAAAGATCTACTAGGAAAACCATATCTGAAGACACTATTCAGAAGATGTAGCAACTGCATGCAGGCCATGTTTCTTGACGAAATCCAATCCATCAAATAGGTGATGAGGGAAACAGAATTGGGTCAATGGTCCATTGTGCCTGATAACAAATCCATCTGAACAGCTGCTTTTGACACCTTCAAAGACATCAGGCTTTCCTATTTATAACAAATCATTAACTTTACAATAGCTTGAGGAAATTTCTGGTTCTGTTAGTTATTATCATGTATTGCAACATTTCAAGATTTGAAGCAGAAGGCATGGACACTTGAAATGGCAAATTCAGTTGAATCAAATATACTGAAAATTTAAAAATCTATATGATTTTAGTATTCGATATTTGAAAGTTTATTTTTGATCTTTTAAGTGAACTCAAACTTAATTGGGGCAAATACAAATTGAACACTTTGAGAATTAGGACTTTGTTTTGTAATTTCTCTCTTTTAAAACTGTTTGTTTATTTGAAACATTATTTACTTTGTGGAACTCAGTCTGCCCTGCAACTTGCTAGGTAATGGAAGGTGGGCTTGACCTTCTTTTCCTTTAGACTCTGTTTGTGTCATAGTTCAATTAAAGCAATACCACCACACCCAGCTAAGAAGAGGTATTTCACATGAAGGTTCCAAAGTTTAAAACATAAGAATCAAATGAGAGTATCACAATCAACATGAGGATTGTGGAAATCCTGGAAAAAAAATTGGGCACAAATCAATACATTTCAGGTATTACCAAAGTACATGGAGGTGGAATATTTATTCAACTCCTATTAATATAAAAAACTAACTGTATAGAAATAATAGCAGAAAAACAATAAAACCTTCAAACTTAAGGTACAAATTAATAGAATAACATTTGCATTGTATAATACTCACAAAACCTAGCTTACAGATAATGCAGACCCAAATTTCAAGGCAAGTAAATCTGTAGATGTTATTCACTGGGCCCTTACTATAGATTGGAATATGTGTTCCTTGTAATTTTTCAAATTGGAAAACAGTCAAAAGAAACAATTACTGGTTCATATTTTCTCTATTCACATGCAAATTATGATAGTTTTCACTCACTCTAACTTCGTATATATCTTATATGTTTTGTTCTCTATTTCTATATTAGCTGTGTGACTGACTGAATGCTGCCTCCATGGTTATTAGCTGCCTATTTGGAAAGTAGAAATTAATTGTATCACAATTGTTTAAAAATACAGCAGCATCAAAAATCCTTAAAAGCATTTGCAGGCTTAATGTTGTGCAAAATGATCTATTAACTATAACTATATTTAAGTCTATGTTGTCTTTATGCTAGGATGGAATAATTTTTCAGTTTGATGGAAAATGCACCCAGTATCTTCAAAGTGTTTTTTGTAATGCATAGCAATTAATATTCTGACAATAATTTTCCCTTTATAGCAATCACATAATTTTTCATGGCTCCTTTCCTTCATATTATGTTTCAATTTCATTCTCATTTCAAATGTGGCAGTATGCAAATCTACTGAATGAATGGTTATAGAGTGTAATGAAATATACTTATGCACCTTTACTGATGTAATATATTCCAAAACAATGTGAAGTCATTAAAGACATAAAATAGGTGGATGTTAGTTTACGCTTGAGGTTTTAAAATTTTAAAAACAATGTTTAGAAATAATTTACTTTATGTGCATATATCCAATCATTTCAAGTCCATTCTGTGTTTATTTCAAGTACATCATTATGAGAGAGCTGGGGTTGTATCTGAGAGCAAGTCAGACACAGTCTTGTTCCCAGAAAGCATTCATTCTTTTGACAAGGGATGTACAAACAAACAAAATGGGTAAGTAATTGAATATGATTGGATACACAAATAGTAAATGCCCTGGTGATTCATGCTCTATGATTATATTTAAAAGAGTAGTATGATGGAGGTGAAGAGCAGTTGAAATTACTTTAACATAGAAATGTTCTGTGACCAATTCTTATATTCATTAAGGAAAAAGAGTACAGAAAAAATATGATGACTATTATAGAGAGTGGAAACAGATACTTCATTTGATAGTAGACAATGGCATCACTCATATTCATTCTACTTTTTTCTGTACATGAAGTCTACCAGTGTATGCTCTGATCTAATATAAAATATCTTTAGCTGGAAGGAGAACACTTGTTGTCTTTAGAGTCACAATAAAACTGAAAACTCCATATTCTAAACCCAAATCTTCATAATGCATTGCCTCAATTCTAAATCCAAGATCCCTGTTGATCATCCATATGCCATGTAGGTCGGAAAACAGTAGTGATAGAGTTTGAGGTTAGGAACACAATGTTCTAGCTTGCCAAGGGCTCAGTTAGAATGTGTAAAATAGGCTTGTACAAGTTGGAAAAGAAGAATAAGTTCAATTGTCTGCACCTGTTTATTTAGGAATTTTCTCTAAAAAAAAAAAAAAAAGGAAATTGGATGAAGGTGTTCGTCTTTCATCCACAGAATGAACACATGTTAAAACTCAATGAAGTGAATGATTGTGTCATTGCCCAAAGTGCAAACCATCTGTGGTTATCATTTTCCCATGTTTTATCCATATTTACATTTATCTCTGACCCAGCAGCTTGTATATACCTTTCTGGTGCTGTTGGCTTTTACTTAGACAAAATCCTGTGGTTGTGGTAATGATTTCCTGAAGAGTTTTCAGGCTCCAGTCCTTTAATAGGAAGCTTACAGACGGCTATCCCATGAGAAGGAGCCATCATTTTTTTTTCTGTTTGTAGATGCTTTGATGATTACTTAAGAAATGAAAGAGAAAAGCAGAACTGATATTTTGGCATAATTTCCTGTTTCACAGGGGAATAAAGCCTTACTAGAATAATTGAAATATCAACACAGTAGAGTAAATCATTTGGGGCATCTGTTGTCAGTTGATGGCAGTAAAGTATTATCATCAAGGAGGCAGCCAATTCTACGAAGAAGATGGGCCACTAGAGAAAAATGCTCAGAAAATTTGAGGAAGAACAGCATATTAGAGACATTGGCATTTTTATTTTGACTAAACCTTGTTGGATGTGGGTATTCTCTCACTTTGTTGACAATATGTGTGATATATGTGAAGTATAATTAAACTTACATTTGTCTAAAGTCCAGAGTGAGTTGAATAGATATATGCATATATTATGGACTGACTAATTCCTCAATAACTATATATACTCATCACCTGACACAGTTACACTCTCTTTGTATTTGAGTACAATGTCAAATTTACACATGTCCTATTATCAAATTTCAAGTGTCAAATATAAATTATTTTTAACTATGTCTCCTTTACTGAAAAAAAAAAGAATTGAATAGAATTGAATAGAATGTTAATCCAGTAAAATTAAAGTCTTTTGTTATTTGAACAGCATGTCCTTATTTCTCAAAATTCTTAGCTCCAACTCTCTTGCTCTCTCTGCTTGTGAGAACTGTGCTTTCCTGGTGGTCTATTTTGCATACCACCATATACTCCTGGACCATCATTCCACTGTACTTGTTTATGGGAAATCATCTCTATATGTATGGATATGTTCTCATTGTTTACTTAAGTCACCTATTTATTTTGTTTATCCATCTGCTAATGGACCTTGAATTGTCATACTGTACAGGAATTATTTTCATTTTGAAAGATTTGCTAACCCTAAAAAAAGAGACCATTTTCATTTATGCTTAATATAAACTGTCTTTATCTAAACTGAATTCTTTTGTTTATGTGGCAGGAAACGGCTTGCTAATACAACATAAAATATTGAAATTCAAGAATAAGGTCTGCATTGAGTCAACCTGTAACAGTATACTGGAGATACATGGGTGCCCTGCAGCTCAACTGTGGCTTCATCATTTTATATGCAGTTGTGTTCACATTACATTAAACCTCCTGTGAAAAAAATTCCCTTCCTTTCTCCAAGATGTAAGGTAGTGTTTAGACAATGATGCTCTACCGTGTTCTCGATCAGTTCTTATCAAGTCAAATTGTGTCCTTTCCTATATCCTGTGTTTGACTTAACTCCATTGCCAATCATCCAATAAATTAACCTAGGTCTCAGAACAATTTCATACCTATAGTAATAAAATGATTCTATAAGAGTTAATCACAGACACCTCTGACTTACTGATTTCAGTTCCTGGGCATATATATTAAGAAGTGGAATTTCTGTGTCAGACGGTTGCTCCATTTTATTTTAGATTTATTCATCTTATTTTGCATATGTATTTTGCCTATAGATGTGTTGGTGTAATATGTGTTTGATTGTTGCCTCTAGGTCAGAAGAGGCACTGAAGTTCCCAGGTGTCTCACCATGTGGTTCCTGGGGATATAACTGTTCCTCAGCAAGAATAAATACTGTCAACTGATCAGCCAGCTCCCTATTACCACATGATATATTTTACATATTTTCAGGAAATTATATACTATTTTTAATAATAATTGCTCCAACTTTTAAAGAGAGGGCAAAATGATTTGTAAACAAATATTCATGACAATATTTCAATGGTGAGAATCAATTCTTTGGCTCTGAATAATCGTTTGAACAATTGATATTGGGTATAGTCTCTGTCAGTTTTAGAGAGTTTAACGTTTGAGAACAAAATGGTAGCTGTTTTTCCAGAAAAACATAGGTGTCTCAAAGAACTTTTGAATCAAAAATTGTGAATAGAGACAGCAGAATAGCTTTGTGGGGCAAGGAGCTTTGTGTACTAGTCTTGCAATTAAGTTCAATCTCTTGAAGATAGACGTATAGATTCACTTCATTAAGTTATATTCTAACATCCATAAATTTCATGGCATATGCAACACCTTCATAAACACTACATAAATATTTGTGATAGTAATAAGAATAACTAATAAGCTTCTTAGAACACTCTGAGTAGTCCAGAGACCACTAGATAATATTCTTGCTCTGAGAGTATCAGCACAGAACACTCTCCATTTGTTGGAAAATGAAGACCCTACTTACAGGTATAATTAAGGGCATCAAGACCACAGAAAGCTGGCATGATTCAGTGCACTTGTTAAACTACCATTGAACAAAGAACAATATCTATTGCTAATATTAATACAAATGCCTACTATATCCCAGCATATAGGTGATATTGACTCAAAATCTTCCCATTCTTTTATTCTAAACATGTGACAGCAGCAAAGACTGAATTATATCATTGGGATAAAAATATCCAATTTAAATTTCCCTGTTGAGGGTTATTTCTTTTCTGAAATATCATATTTAGTAAAATATTAAGTAGTCACAAACACAGCTAAGTTAATTTTTACTGGATCTGAAATTTTGTTTAAGTAGTTAAGGTACATCTACAGGTATGCATGTGTATAACATATGTGTTTTGAGATTTTTCTGTGGTTGGTTTTTCTCTTTGGTGTCTGGCATTAAATAAAAAAGAAATTTATAAAATATAGCATTTTCTTGGTTTTGATGAGAAATAAAATATGTCAAGGAAAAGTGATAGCTCATTGTGAGAGACTTAATAACTTCTTGTTTACATTCTAGTAATCTTCTGTAGAATGACCATAAGGCAAAATACCAAATTCCCACATGTGAAGATTTCCCTGGCCAAAAAAGCAAAAGCATAGCATTTTTAAAACATGCAAATTTTAAACTTGGATATTTCCCCTTTAATAAAAAATATTCACTCACTGAAATTAGAGCCTTGCCAAGGAAAAGAAAGTCATAGAGAAGATTAAAGTAATTAAAAGAACCACATAATTAGTAAATAACTATTCTTACTATTCCTCAGTATTTCTTCAATACATAATTTGTGTAAGAAATAGCATACTCTTACTACTAGACTGTTAAAATTCTTCCCCCAAAATGAAATCAGTCAAGATACACTAAGATGTGTATTACACTCAGTAGAATTTTTTTTGTTATTCTCTACATAATATAAGTTATTCTCCCAACAACTTTGTAAAGATGTAATACTCAAAATTTCAGACATTTATTGTAATTATGACATATATATTGGGTATATGCCATGAAGACTTGTTTTCTTCAAAATCTAACTTATTCATCTACTACATAAGGCTTCCTTTAAACATAAACTCTTACTTTCATGATATTACAGACTACTGACGCAGAAAAAAATTAGATTTCATTTCCATTGTCATCAAGTATTAATGCAGATGTTGGTAATTTCATACTTTGTACTCTATTTCCTTATATTCATTTCTTTGCATAAATACAACTAGAAGAACAAAACAAAACCAAAATTTATGAGAAATTAACTCATTAACCATTAGCAACAAACTGTATTAAAAGGGCCTAAAGTTTACTCAGATTTTTTAAAACCTATAAAAATTATAAAAGCAAGACCATGAGCCAATCCTCTGAGCATAGACTGATGAAACTGTGGACTCAAATCTGAGACCCTATATTGTAATTAATAGAACAAAATCCTTTTGTGGTCATGCACAGAATTTAAAATCAATTCTCTCCTTGTAGAAAATTCTAAGGCGTAAATACCAATTTTCATGAAAACCTCCCTAGATAAATCTCTCATACGTGAGGGTGTCCCAGAAAAAAAGATAAGCTGTCACTTTGCAGAGAAGAATAGGAACAATTTTATACCCTGATAGAGTCATGCTTCCCAGGTATGCTAGACTCATTGGGGTTTACACGAAGCTGAATAACTTCTTGCTCAGAATCAATTGCTGAGGACAACACCTACACAACCCATTAAACATGGACATGCCAAACTGATTTTTGTTTCTTATTATTATATTATATTATATTATATTATATTATATTATATTATACTATACTATACTATATTATATTATGCTATTTAAATGCTTGTTGTTTTTTAAAGAGATAGATGGTGAGTGGATCTGGATGAGAGGAGATGTAGGGATTAACTGTTTGGAGTAGAAGAAGAGGAAACCATAATCAGGAGACATTGTATGAAAAAAATCTGTTTTCAATAAAAAGAAAGACAAATGAATGGTAGCATTTAACTTTGTGATATAAGTTGTCTCCAGGCAATGAACAGATAGATAAACAACCATGAATGCCATTTCTTCTCATAGAGACATAAACAACTATTATAATTATGTAGTTACTGACTTGGAACAATGAAAAAAATGGCCCATAGTTCGTATTTGTCCTAAAGACTAAAATCAATTAGACCAATGTGCATATAGGACTGGAATTTCAATCAGTATAATTTAATTGCACTTTGTAGTAAGAATGTGATATCCCATAACACATAGTGGATACCTGTTATTCACCTCAACAAAGAAGAAAGCATACTATTATCAAGTCATATAGATTATTGTGTCAATGTAAAATGACTCATATGACTAATAAATATCAAAGAAAAAGCCTTTACTAAAAAAATTAAGATTACATAGTCTACAATAAATTTCCTAAATTAGAGAAAATAGCATAAGGTACCATGAAGTGTCCCTCAAATGGCCATATAAAGATGTAAAGAACAGGGAGCTCAACAATGTCTGTAATTTACTTTCACAAATAAGAAATCTTTTCAGATTATTGATGAAAGTATCGGCTTTACTACTTATAATTGCATGGTGTATTAAAGCTTACATTCTATCTCACTGCCTGGGGGCCGCCTAAACAGTTCAAGCAAAACAGTTGTGTGTCTTATCCACAGGGACTAGTCCAGTTCCACAGGGGCTCCACATCTATTGGTCCACAGTTCATGTGTTTCCACTAGTTTGGCTAGTTGTCTCTGTACTTTTTCCAGTCATGGTCTCAATATCTCTTGCTCATAGCATCCCTCCTCTCTCTCATCGATTGGGCTCCTGGAGCTCCACTTGGGCCCTGGCCATGGATCTGTGCATCTGCTTCCATCAGTCACTGGATGGGGACTTATCACTAGTGCATGAGGCGGCTTTTTGAGGCCTAGTGCCTATGGTGAGACACTTTGTGCAGCCTGGGTGCAGGGAAGAGGGACTTCAACCTGACTCAACTGAATGCACCAGGCTCTGCTGACTCCCAGGGAAGACCTTGCCTTGGAGGAGGTGGGAATGGGGGGTGGATTGGGAGAGAAAGGTAGGAGGAGGGAGGACAGGGGAATCTATGGTTGGTGTGTAAAATGAATATGTTGTGCGATATTCTGCATGTCAAATGTATTGCTCTGGTTGGTTAATAAATAAAACACTAATTGGCCAGTAGCCAGGCAGGAAGTATAGGCGGGACAAGCAGAGAAGATAATTCTGGGAAGTGGAAGGCTGAGGTAGAGAGATGCTGCCAGCGGACGCTGTGAGAAGATGTTAAGATACCGGTAAGCCACAAGCCATATGGCAACTTAGAGATTAATAGAAATGGGTTATAAGAACAGTTAGCAAGAAGCCTGAGCCATTAGGCCAAATAGTTTAAATAAAATAAGCGTCTGTGTGTTTATTTTATAAGTGAGCTGTCGGACTGCCGGGGTTTGGCAGGACACAGAGAGAAAACTCTCTAGCTACATGAATAGAAAATCTCTTAATATATATATATATATATATATATATATATATATATATATAAGTAAAAATAAATAAAACTTACATTCAAAGGCAAATATTGTTCTGACTCAAAAAAGTTAATGCCCTTGCCTTTCTGACAATTCCTACACTTTACAGTTTATGGTAGGATAACAGACTTCCCAGACAAAGAATAAATTGACAATGGAGAAAATTAACAAATTAAAATATAGCTATTAAATGATAATATAGGAGTTACTATAAATTAAATACAAATCTAAAAATAAAATTAAATAATTACTTAGAATATAAGTAGTAAAGGAAAATTAGTGTAATATTTTCTTTCATTATTTCTTTAAAGATAATAACAACAGAAACTAACAAAGAAAAAAATTAAAAAATCCATTAACTTCCATATGACTCTCTTTTCTATATCATGGAATACAGTATTTAAAATTTCTTTGAACCTCTTCCAAGTTTTAGAACCCAGGGCTGTCTTGCTTGAAGGCCATGGAATCACTGAAAGAACAGTCAGTAGCAGTCAACACACATGCCCGTCTCTACTGATGTTAACATAGGCCTCTGTAACAAAGGTGTCATCTTGCTTGTAGGAAATTAAGAAAGGTACAGAGTATAAAACATTACTCACTGAGCCAGGTGGTGGTGGCACACACCTTTAATACCAGCATTCGGGAGGCAAAGGCAGGTAGATCTCTGTGAGTTCGAGGCCAGCCTAATCTGCAGAGCGAGATCCAGGACAGGCACCAAAACTATACAGAGAAACCTTGTCTCCAAATACAAAAACAAACAAACAAACAAACAAACAAACAAACAACCCCCCAAATCAAAATAAAACAAAGCATTACTCACTGTATGAGGCTAAAACATTATGAGCAAATATGCATTTCAAAGTGTTGAGACTGGTTACACTAATAAAAAATAGAGTATGTACAGTAGCAGACATAATTTCTCAATATAAGAACCCTTCCACTACTGGGTTGTCTTCTTAGTCTCAGATATCAGTGAAGCCTACATAGCATTTTTCTTTCACTGTAGGTAATATATTTCATCACAGTGTCTCTATAAACTCCTGTCTACTATACATACAGAGAATTTCTTTTTTGAAATATTATTAATAACACTGATATAGTTCTCACATTCTACTAACAATTGTTTTTGGTAGCTCTATTGGACAGCATCTAGTTTTGGTAAAATCTGCATAATTTTATCTATTAATTAATACCCCAGCTTTAAAAATACTCAAAAAATTATTAAAGACACTTGTCTTAGTTTATTTTGTTGTTGTTGTTTTCATTTTGGTGTGTTCCTAATGTCTGGGTATATTTTCTTGTAGTAATATGAAAATCTAATAGAAGGTTGAAATTATATTCAGTGTGTTTGCCCTAAAGAGTACCTCTACTATTACGTGCATGTAACTATACTGTTAAAATACAGCGAGTTTACCATTGCTGCCTAGAACATTATTTACTGCTGAAATAATTATATCCATAATATCTTGTACCTGTACAGTTTACATTTTCTGTTCCCATAAAAATCCATGCATAAAGTTTTAATAGATACTAATAAGTGCATCTATATGTGTAAATGATTTTCCATAAATTCATTGTCTCTTAGGAATAGTTACATAATAAGGTGTCATATTTTGGAGAAGGTAAGGTTGTATAATATATTTCATCAATAATGTATCTGTCTTAAAGCATTTTTCATGTTATATAACATTCATTAAGCATAATTATGTTATATTTGGCTTGTAGTTTAAGAAAATTATTATTGATTTTTTCTAACAATACTTTACAATGAAATGTTAAAATCTCTCTTAATAGATCATCTTCACAAAAGTTTATGGATAAATATGTAAAAATGTACATATGAAACTATATAAATTTTTTGTTTTACACAGAATTAAGTTGTTTTTTTTTTCTTGTTGTTCCACACTCCACTCTCTAACAAGCAACAGATTCAACCAAGGATTTCACATACACAAGAAAAACATTGTTTCATTGAGTATATATATATATATGTCTTAGTATTTGATTTGTTATACTTAAATTGCTTTAATTGTATTTTTTACATTCTTGATCATAGCCATTCTGACAGCAATAATGTTGATCTCAGGGATATTTACATTTTCATTTCCTTAATGACTAAGGTTTGAAATTTTGTTTCCATCTATACACATTAGAACGAGCTGCTAATTTCATCAGCCTATAGGCTGATTGTCTGTTGAGTATTTATGAAACTTTTGCTGCTCTTTATATATTGTATCTATCAACCCTGTGTCTACGTAGTGCTAACAAATACTTTGGCCCATTTTGCAGACTGTCTTGTACTTCTGTTGATGGTTTTTCTACTCTTCAAAACTCTTTAATTTGATTTACCCCTACATGTTTTAATGGAACTATTTCTTATACAATTGGAGTCCTGTTTAGAAAGTTCTTGCTATACCTTTTACTTAAAATATATTTCTTCTGATTACCTTCAGCAATTAAAGCATTTCAGGTTAAAATTTGGGTCTCCATTCATTTTGAATTGATTTTTGTGTGAGATGATAAATGTGCATCTAATTCTATTTTTCTACAAGTGGGCATCCATTTTCTCCAGCACCATGTTTTGAATAGGCTATCTTTTATCTGTTGTCTGCTTTTGACTCCTATTTTAAAAATCAGGTCACCATAGCTACGTGGGTTTATTTATGGCAATCTCATATATCCCGTTTATCTGAATTCTGTTTTTGTGCCAGTGCCATGCTGTTTTTGTCACTAAACTAGAAAGGATGTAGGAAATGAGGAAGCCCTATCTACCACTAACAGGAGAGTAAACTAGTATACCCCCTATGGAAGTATGTATGGAAGTTTTTTTTTAAATTTTTAAAATAGACTTATCATTTGACCCAGGTATACCACTCCTGTGAATACATCTGAAGTCCTCTCTATCTTACAACAGAGTCTTACACACTGATGAATTATTCACAATTGAAGGAAAATGATACAGGACTAGATTTTCATCAACAGAAGAATGCATAATAAAAACATAGCCTGTGTGCACAATGGCATTTTACTCAGATTTGAAGAAAAGGACAATTTCAGGGAAATGAATGGATCTGGAAAGTATCACATTAAATAGGGTAACTCATTCTCAGGAAGTTAAAAATTGAGTACACTTTTTCGTGAGTACCCTATACGTTATTTAGAATTTTTTCCGATCTATTTTATTTTACTGAATGTTTTCCTTCATGTGTTTGTACCATGTGCATGGCTGGTGCCTGTGAAAACAAGAGGAGGATGCCAGATCCCATGGAACTGGAGTTACAGATGGTTGTGACACACGCCGTGGGTGCTGGGAACTGAACCTGAGTCCTCTGCAAGAGCAACAAGTCCTTTTAACAACTTTGCTAGCCTCAATTTTAATTGCTGTGCATGAGGGAAAGTGGATAAACACTGTGAAACTCAAGAGTAAGCCATGAGAGGGGAAACTTTTGGTGCGGAAGATGGGCATGGAAAAGACAAATGGTCACATGTCACATGAAACAGAAAGGAAGTCACAGAGACTGGAAAGGTTCAAGGAGGAGAGGAGAGTGGGACAGAGAGAAGATAAATAACTAAAGCACATTTTGTTTGAAAAATGCTATAATGAAACCTTATTCCTTCTTAGCTTACAAAATACAGATTAAAATAAAAAAGAACATCTTGCATGAAAATTGGTCATTTGAATAGTACCTTTCTTGGAACATACTCACTATCCCCTTAGCCAGACACAGACCACTCTGTGCCTGTGGTTATGAGTGATGGCTTTAAGTACCTCTTATCTACTGACTTATCTGGAGATCGTGATATCAAAAGTATCATTGCCCAAAATGATAAGGAATGCACAGTTTCTGAGTGGAACAAAGGAGATTTGCTAACTTAGAATCTATCCATGCATGTGGTCCACATACCATGCAGTGAGTGTATCAAAACCCATCTTCAGACACAAACAGCTTCCCATACACCCAGGGTTCAAAATATGTATTAATAGATCATTTCACAAAAATCATACCTTAAAACTGTTTTGATTTGTTTAGTATTATGATTATGATCATGATTATGATTGCAGTGTAAGACCTTAACACAAAAATCACTGCTTCAAAGACATAAATAGTACCTGGTGCAATATATAAGGGTTGTTGTTGCCTCCTCATCTGTGGGAAATTCAAAGAACTATACATAAATTTGAAGTGATAAAGACTGAGTTCTTCTCCTACAGCAAAAATGAAGTATAGATTATTAACATGAGGAAACCTATTGAAAATTCCTTCAGTAGAAACTTCTCCAGAGCAGAGGAACAAGAGCAGAAGCTGAATTCCACATGAGAAGCAGATGGAAACTCTGTCTTCACAGTGCTCTAATTGTTTCTTTGGGGAAACTGAATCTGTACATCAGGGTAAATTCTTTTAGTTTTAGAATAGTTCTGGGATATGTTATTCTTCTTCTCAGTATGCCCCAACAAATATAACGTATATATGTTATATTTATATTTATGTTTATATATGTCATATTTACATATGCTATATAGGATATATATAAAATGGACTGTTGCTTTCATATTTTAGATTTGATTTTTTTCACAGTTTGGGAGTCCCAAAGTCCAGGAAGAAATGGCCAGTAGTAAATGGTTTCTCCTGATGACTCCCTCCGTGGCACAGTGATGCTCCGTTCTAACTGTGTGCGTGGCTTTTCCTGTCAATATGAATTACAGTGAGTGAAAACTCTAAAAAGAAGCTGTGTGTGCAGAGACTTATTAGCTTGTTAGACTGCAGCACTCTGGAGAGACCTGAATGGGATGTTTTAGGTCCACAGGCTAATTATCTTATATTAAGCTAGTTCTAACCCTCCAGATAAGCCATACCTTGCCTACCCCTGTGTCAGAACTAACATCTTGTAGCTCATAGATAAAAACCCTTTGGAAGCTATTACATAGCAGAACACTAACTTTTACCAGCCCAAAGCCTAAAGATGTCAAGATGTAGCATTGTGGGCCCACAGAAAAGCTTTCCTCATCTTGTGGTACATGACTAGTGGATATAACTATCAATGTGTTTTTAATTTTCCTTATTTATGAGTTTCTTTTTTCTTCAAAACTGTAAAACTCCATGAAACAGGTTTCACATTGGAACATGGATTTGAAGGTATCCTAAATCTGTGTCCTTGAGCCATGGTCACTCAAAGTATCCCAGGATAAACTATGCCCTATATTTTTTCTTAAAATAAGTGTGATGATTTTTTTATTGACACCACTCATGCTTATTCTAACAAAGACACTGACTTCATTCTTTGGATATTATATTTGTAAGCCTATTTAACATTATTTACTTTCTTAAAGGCCTAGTCTCCAAATACAGCCACATAAGTAGTTAGGACTTTAACTTAGAGGGTTTTTGTGTTATTTTTCTGGAGATAAGTTTATAATTCAGTATATAACTGCTGGAAAAGCCCTGTAATGATGGGGTACTGTAAGCTTCCCCAGGAATTGGGCAAATGCTTAGGTATGAATAATGCTCTCTATCTAAATTAGCCTTTCCCCAATTCACAAATATGCAAACAGAGTTATTATACATAACAATTATCAGGAATATCAGGTTGGCTTTGTTTACCCATCACTTGGTATTGGATAACCAACTGGTATGTTCAACCCTAAAACCAGTTTACTACTAGATGTGCTCTTCCATGGAGATTCAAAACTTAGACTATTTCTGTGATTGGCCTTTTCTCTTTAAAAGTAGATGTAAGAGTGCCAGTCATTATACCCTGACAATGAAAACACTCTACTGCTGTTCATTACCATAGAATTCTTTCTGTGACCTCTAATAGATGGAGTGCTAAACAGTTTCCAATTTTCCCATTTGGTTTTCCCATTCCCATTACTCTCTTGGGTGAAAAAATCACATTATCTCTACTCCCAAACTGTTAAAGAGTCAAAAGTAGGATTGTTCCTTTACTATAAAATTACTCATTTGGGATGAATGAGGTACCATAAGCTTTTCTTCCCAAACTCAAGAATTTGAGTCAAGAGGATTATGAATCCAAAATTAGCCAGAGCCACATAGCATCTCAATGATGATATAAAGCAATACCTCTTCTCAAGAGACAAAACCAATTGGTTCTCTAATACAAAAGTTAGCCCTGAAAGTATACATACTATGGTACTCTTAAGGAGAGAGGGATGAGAAATATTTGTTAGAAAGAGAATGTGGAGAAGAGACAGACAGAAACACACGATAGCTTCAGGAAGGCCTGGATAAATATCCACAGCCCCTTCTGTCTCTTCAAAAGGACTTCTTATAGGATTGCCAAGGGGTAGGACAAAAGATCTCCCCCAGCACAGTCAAGTACAGACCCTTCCAATCACCTGGTAACCAAGCACCTGGTCAAGTCATCCCTTAATGCAGTCCTGCTGGGTAAAGCAAGCTCAGATCTTACTAGAAAATCTTTGTGGGTCCCCACAACATACAAGTAACATACAGACTAAGCAGGTTGTCTTTATGTATTTAAGAATATATATATATATATATATATAT
>CABHPR010133085.1:0-26701 GCA_902168415.1 Peromyscus melanophrys | reverse complement strand
CAGTCCAAAAAGTGTTTTGGATCCCCTAGAATCGGTGTTCCAGGCAGTTGTGAGCCTCCCGTTGTGGGTTCTAGGACCCAAACTTGAGTCCTCTACAAGCCTCTACCAGCAAACTTCTCTCCAGCCCCTGAGTAGGCTCTTAACACGCAGGGCTGGGAGTGGAGATGAGTGGTAGGCACGTGCCTGGAGTGCCCGAAGCCCTCGGGTCCTTCCCCAGAACTACAAACAATAAAATACATAGTCTCTTTTCATGGAGATTGGTTTGTTGATGCAGCAAGTCTGCTCACGGTGTGCATTTTTCCTGATTGTACGTGCCAGATAAGATTCATGATTTGTCTCTTCCTGCTGTATTTTCTGAAATTGGTAGATAAGATACAGTGGCTTGATGAAACGCAGATTTGATTTAGCAAGACTCCTTAATCAGCAGCGTGAGCTGATAATGTCTGCAGACATATGACATCTTGTATCTTGCCTTTCCTCTTTTATAAAATGTTTGTATTTATTATATTTTAGTTAGTCACTGAAGACAACTTTTGGGAATGTGTCCTCTGCTTCCACCACATGGGTCCAGGGGTCGGACTCGGGTCATCTGACTTGACAGCAAGAATCTTCCCCTTTTGAGCTATCATGCTGGCCCCGCCTCTTGCCTTAATGCTAACAGCCACTGACAATCATTTCTCAGGCCCATTGGCTCCTCTGTTCCTCCTAGTGGTACTGTAATCCAATGTCTCACTACAGTTTCTTAAGTATGTGTTATGTGTGTGTGTGTGTGTGTGTGTGTGTGTGTGTGTGTGTGTGTGTGTGTAAGTGTGTGTTCATGAAGCTATACATGTATGCATAGTCCCCATCCACTTTGTTTCTCTCTGCCCTGGGCCTTGCAGATTCAGCTAGGCTTGCTGGCTAGTGAGTCCCAGGAATCTGCTGACCTCTGCTTCCCCAGGGCTGAGGTCACAGGAGTGGATGCCCCACCATGCCTGGCCCCACCTTGGTTTAAAACTCAGGTCCTCACGCTTGCAAGGCAAGCACTTTACCAACTGAACCACCGTTCCAGCCCCTGTTACAGTTATTCTTATTGATGCTGTATGAACTGGTAAATTTAACATGCGCATGCTAACTTGGGAACCATCTGGAAAGTCAGACCTGGCGAACATCTGCAGAGAGCCGCCTCCTCTGCTTTTCCCAGACCCACTCCTTCCTGAAGGAGAGTTTTCGCGCTTGAGTTTTTCCAAGCAGACGTCAGCGTCAGCCTCCATGTGCCCACATATGCTGTACCAGCTGAACTATCAGACCGACCAGCCAGAGAGGTTCCCAGTGATTAATTCTTTTCCTGGAGACCCTGAGGCCCTCAGTCATGCACATATGGTGTCTAATGGCTTGGTAGCTGAGCTAATGGTGTGTGAAGGTGACCGGAATACATTTGGAATTAGAACTAATGTGGGCCGGGGCAAGCTGCTGCTGTAACGAATCTGAAGCATCCCTGTTCTTCCCTTGGTGGGTGGAAGATACTCTATTAGAGGGAGTCTGTCACGTTCAGCTCAGAGTCTCTGTCAAAGACCAGGGACCACGTACCGCCTCTTAGAAATCTTTGTGGTGGGCTCATTCCCTCCTTCCCATGGTCTGTGGGAATTTAGAGAGCAGCTTCGTTCTTCTCCTGTGGGGGTATTCGGTGGCCGTGACTGGTGAGGCTGGTGTGGCTTCGTTGCCTGTCCCTCCTGCTCACAGCAATTGATGCCACTGGCTTCCTGCAAGGCTCCATTCGAGGTTCCAAGTTGCCAGGTCGCCCTCAATTTGTTTGATTTCTACAGCCCTGCTCATGAAAAAAAAATGACTTCCTCATATACAGATACTGATTTACTGATAAGAATATGCAGTATCGGGGGCTACGGTGAGATAGCTCGTTGGTAATGTGCTTGCTGAGAAAGCAAGGGCCTGAGTTCAGGCTCCAGATCCCACACACCATAGTACAGACCATGGTGTGTATTGTAATCCCAGTGCAGGGGAGCAGAGACAGGAGCATCCCTGGGGCTCACTGGCCAGCCAGGCTAGCCTATTGATGACTCCAGGCCAATGAGAGACCCTGCCTCAAAGAACAAGGGTGGCCTTTCTGAGGATGGCAACCAAGGTTGTCCTCTGGCTTCCATATGGATGCACACACATGTACACACACATGAACATGCATGTACACATAGCATGAAGAACAAATATACAGTACCACAACAATAGTGTTCTTCGTGTTATTAAAATGTTGAGAATCGTAACAAACATTTTCATATTTTTTTTCTCATCCTCTAGGGCAGTAGTTCTCAACCTTCCTAGCGCTGTGACTCTTTAATACAGTTCTTCATGTTGTGGTGACCCCCAACCATAACATTATTTTGTTGCTACTTCATAACTGTAATTGGGCTACTGTTATGAATCATAATGTAAATATCTGATATGCAGGATATCTAATCTGTGATTCCCCAAAGGGGTCATGACCCACAGGTTGAGAACTGCTGCCCCTAGGGGATCCCACTCTGGGGTCTATATCTTAGATTGGCCAATACTTGGGGTCCCAGTAAAGTAGTATGTGCTTTAAAAGGGGGGGGGCAAATATCACATGCAAAGTTGCAATTTCCATTACAGGATTACCTTTATTTCATTCTGGAAGTCCTTTTGTTTCCAGAAATTAAATTTCACTCAAATCACAAGCCTCAGTTGTTACCCAAAGACAGCTAGGATGAGGTGGGTGAGCCTGCCTCCCGAGGGCTTCACATCCCTTCCCCAGCCTGCCATTCCTCCCTGGGGTGTGTCTGTCTGTGTCAGTCCTGGTGAAGATGAGCAGAACTGAGAATCAGGGCAGAGTCGGGAGAGTGGGACAGGGAAGGACGTGGAGTCACAGAAGACATTTCCCAGAATGATGGAGCAAGGTGAGCCCCAGCTTTCCTAGTCCCGCCTATAATCTAGCCGGTCCTGCTTCCACACCAGAGCTCCTCAGCTGCACCCCTGCACTATGCTCTCCCTTCCTAAACACATTTATTGACAGCACTTCATACTCCAACGTGCTCTGATTACACTCATCACTTTTTAGTTTGCTATCTTCGTGTTTTCAAGAAATCAGGCATGGAGTGAAGACATTATCCGCGGCACGTGGCTTATTTGGAGGGGGAGGAAAAGGGAGGATATTTTTAGCTCCTCTCCTACAAATCAGCCATCCCTTTAAAGCCGGGTGTCAGCTGTCTTTAGGGGGAAAAAAACCTCTGCCTCTGCCCTTGAGTCAGAATCTCAATCTGTATACCTCGACAAAACAGGGACTGTGCCTGCAATTCAGAAGGTGCTTCTCATTTTGATCAGACCGGGGAAGGAAAAGTTGTGTTTTAAGTGGCTTGGTTTGTCACACGTCAGGTCCCAGCCTCCAACAGCAGCATGCTGACAGGTGGCATTCTGAGGGGAGAGATTACACACTTTATTGCCAGTCGACACATCCATCATGCTGAAGCCTGGATATTAGCATGTGTGACTCGGGCAGAAGGCCTGGGAGAGGAAATTTAACCGGCGCGGCACGTCTGGGCTCAGGCTGGAGACCAGAAATTTGCCACAGCCAATGTGTGGCACGGTAGAAGCAAGCCAGTGCGGGGCTGCTGACATGACTGGGGAGCCCCTGGGTCAGCAGGTTCAGTATCTGTTAGGTCTCAAAGAAACTCAGGACAAGCGGCTAGCTGAGGTGCCTATTTCACATATCAAAGAGGAGTCTGACTTCCGGACTCCCTCAGGCCCTACTCATACGTACCTGTTACAGAGTCATCCTGGCTGGCATGCCCAGCCCCCTACCCTAAACCTCTGAGCTTCCCTTCCCTCCCTATTCTCCTTTCCTATATAACCAAGGCATTTTGTCTATGTGCCCTCTTGGTTCCCACATGCTCTCGTGGCTCCTGGTCACCTCTCTTGCCCTCTCTCTACTCATGGCCCAGTGCAGTCCAGATGCTTCCAGAAGCCTCTAAGTGTGTCTCCCTAGTATCTACAATAAATCTGCTCCTCAGACATACCTGGAGTGGCCATGTCCTCATTTTTCATTCAGTATAAAGCTTAGCAGGTCCCTAGGCAAGTCAGGGGTCTGTCCTACACTGCACCATGCCTTGGGTCATACTGAGCCCTGTGTTGTGTGCTGGGCACAGCCATTCAGGTGTCTATCAAAAATAGAGGGGCATGTATAGGGAGAGAAAGATTGGGGGCAGGAGTTATGACCCACAAACTTTAAAAACTCTCATGTTACTGGCCGGTGGTGGCACACACCTTTAATCTCAGCACTCGGGAGGCAGAGCCAGGTGGATCTCTGTGAGTTAGAGGCCAGCCTGGTCTACAGAGCAAGTTCCAGGACAGGCTCCAAAACTACACAGAGAAACCCTGTCTAAAAAACAAACAAACAAACACACACCACTCATGTTTCTGTGAACGCCACTGAAATGCTAGGGCAGACTTTGTTTGATTTGGTTCCTTTTGAAATTGAGTTCAATGAAGGGGGGGGTGTTTGTTTGTTTAGGGGTTATCTTTGAAACAAGGTCTTGTCTTGAGGTCCAAGCTAGTCTCCAAAACTTATCTGTACACCAGGCTAACCTTGAACTCACAGCAATCCTGTGTCAGCCTCCTGAGGACTGGGATTACAGGTGTGAGCCGCCATGAGTTGGTTTGTTTGTTTTGGTGTGTGTGTGTGTGTGTGTCTGTCTGTCTGTCTGTCTGTCTGTCTGTCTTCCTGTCTGTGTCTGTCTATCTGTGTATTAGTGTGTCTACATGAATACAGGTGCCCATGGATACTAGAAGAGGAAGAAGTCAGACCCCCTGGAGCTAGAGCCAGAAACAGTTGAGGGTCATTTGAGGGTGTCTCGGTGTGGGTGCTGGGAACCAAGCTTAGGCCCTGTATGAGAGTGATACATGCTTTGAACCTCTGAACTATCTCTCCAGCCCCCAGTGGAACAGTTTTAAGAGGTTTGTTTGTTTTGTTTTTTGGACAGAAACTCATGTCACTCCGGCTTGCTTTCAGCTCGCTGTTTAAACAAAGATGACCTTGAACTCCTGGTCCTCCTGTCTCCCTTTTTGAGTGCTGGGAATACAGATGTGCACCACTGAAAGAACCCAGGTCTTTCTCCATTCTAGGCAAGCACTCTACCAACCGAGCTCCATCCTCGGCCCGAGAGTTTCTTTTCACAAGGAAGAAAATTAAAGCTTGGGAGCCTGCCCAAGAACCCGCAGACCAGTCGCTGAACTGAAATAACAATCTAGATTATCTTGGACCAGCGGGATGGCTCAGTGGGCAAAGGTGCTTGCCACCAAGCCTGATGACCTAAGTAGAAACCCAGGAACCCACGTGGCGGAAGGGGAGAACTGGCTCCCCAAGTTGTCCTCTGGACCCCCAAAAAGACTCACACACAGACACACGATAAATAGATAAATCTTCTAATCTAGATGTTTTTAATCTAGGATATTCATTTTGACCCCAACTGCTTACCATGTTAAATGTAAATAGAGCCCCAGATCACATGGTGGCGGACAGGTGTGTTACCTACCAGTTTACAGAGTCTCCTCTCTCCCACACTAAGTCATGACAGCTACTCCATCTGTGAAGTTGCTAGTCAGGGGGGACCAGCATGATCTGCAGAAACAGCCTGGGTGTTTTGGAAGCAGTGCTGTCTTGAGCAGAGTTGACCCCTTCTTCCTGTGCGCACGCTCCACAGTTACAGCTGTGACCTGCCTGATTCTGTTTGGCCGTCCTGATGTCCCCCAAAAGGTGCTGCTTAGTAATAATTGCTCTCTAAAGAAAGGGATGCCTCTAAAAGCAGCAATAGAATGGTGGAGTGTGTGTGTGTGTGTGTGTGTGTGTGTGTGTGTGTGTGTGTGTGTGTAAATATGTGTGCACACTTACCTGTGCATGTGCCTGTGGAGGCCAGAAGATAACATTGTGTGTCTTCCTATTCTGAGCCTTGTATTTCAGGCTCGGGTCTCTCCCTGGACTTGGAGCTCCACATTTCTGCCAGGCAGGCTGCCCGGTGAGCCTCAGGGTGGCGATGCTCCTGTGCCTGCCTCACCAGCGCTGGGGTTGTTGGCATGCACCATGACGCCTGGCTTTTATGTGGTGCCAGGATTATATGGCATGCACGTTACCCACTGAGCCATCTGTCCCTCTGTAGGGTAACTTCTTAGTGAAAAGTTTCAGCCCCATACTGTGCATAGCTGTTTCTCTGTGTCATGGTGGCCTCCATGACTGGTGTGGTTTGGGTTTGGTGGTGGTGGTGGTGGTGGTGTTTGTATATGTACCTCACGTGTTGAAGGGTTGGGGGGGCACATGTGGAAATGAGAGGACCCCTCTCTGAGTCAGTTCTTCCCTCCCGCAGGCAGTTCTGGAGGTCTAGCTCAGGTCTCCTGGCTTGCATGTCAAGTTCCTGTCCCCTCCAAGCCATCTATCTGGCCTCTGGCTCGCGCTTTATGTAATTAAAATTCAATGAATGGAGCCCTTCTTGATGTCACACGACACCTGCTGCCTTTAAAGGATTCCGAAGTGCGTACACTCCCAAGAGTGTCCATGTCACATACCTACTTTGTATGTGTAATCAAGGTGCCTTTTATGCACCCAGCTGTGAGAGGGTGGCGGGGGGCCTAGGATCCACCTCCTTTTTACAGTGAAGGATACAGATATTGTCCCGTAGAAGTGGGCCTGGCTGACACCATTTAGCCTTCCTGGTTTCCCAGAACCATAGGCTCTTCTGCCTGATTCCCATGTAGTCACTTCATGTGGGATGGGCTGCTGAGTGTGATTTTGTTGTCTTCCCACCCCATCCCCACCTCATAATTACATGAGGAAAAGTTCAGAATTGCAAGAAAGCAATTACCTTTCATCCCACCATGCATGAATGAACAGATCCGATGTGTTGTCACTGTGTGACTGACTTGTGCATCTTCCTTCCTCAGAAAGAAACGTAAGGGAATTACATTTTAGTGATTTTTCCTTAATAAACTACAAGTCCGTGGACTGCTGTCCATGAACACAAATACATGAAGGATATAGGTATGGGTGGCATCTTTGATCAATGTGCCACCATCAATGCTAGAACACAGTAGTATTTGCTGTTCTTCACATAGACAAGACCAAAGTGGTGTCTTCTCCCCTTTTTATAAAGAAGTACTATAAGATCATTTAAAAGTATGGATCCACGGTTTATCTGTATTTCCTAGTGTATCTCAGGCTGGTCTCATACTCTGTGTTTAGCTGGGATGACCTTGAACTCCTGTCTTCCCCTCAAGTGCTGGGATTGCAAGCATGCACCATCACACTTGGGGTTATGCTAGAGGCCGTACAGGGGACAGAACAGAGGACCGTCCCACACTCTAGGGGAGCACTCTGCACACTGAGCTACACCCCAGCCCAAATTTATTCCTTAGTGATGTGATTACCCGTGCAAACTCCAAAACAGTCTTGCTGTGTGTGTTTTCTTTCCGCCTGTGATTGTTCTGCATTTCATTCCACGGTTGTTTCTGAGTGTGATCTTTGACCCCTGCATGTCAGCTGCTCTAAGGCACTGAAGGCCTTCAGGTGGACATGACGGGCTTCTGATTATCTGGGGACTTCGGGGGAGGGAACTTCTCTAGGTTGTCTTCACTCTGACATTTATGATCTGTCTTTTCTGTCCACTTGACCGTCCATGGTCCTGTTCAACACGAGGCAGATTTTTGGAGGGAGAGGGCGGTTGTAACGTTACCACCCAGAGATGGGGAACTGGTGGGACAGGGGGTCTGCATGGTGTCAGCAGCCATGAAGCTTCTTGCCTCTGATGGCTAAGCCCCAAGGAAAGCTAAAGGGATGTGTGACGTGGCTAAAGGGATGTGTGACATGAACGTAAAGTCTTAGTCTCCATGGCCCAGAGGACTTCCAAATCACCACAGTCCCTCTGTTTCCATGCATAGAACTTTGTAATAAAGTTTATAGGTTCCCCAAGCCTGAGTAGATACCTCAGTTTGTACAAGAGGACCTGAGTTCAAGCCCCAGAACCCACATTTAAAAAAAAAAAAAAAAAAAGGAAAGGCCAGGTTTGGTGACATGTGGGCTTGTAATTCCAGCACTGGGGAAATGGAAACAGACAGTTCTCTGGGTCTCACTTGGCAGCCATCTAGCCTACTCTGTGAGATCCAGACCAATGAGAGACTCTGTCTCAAAACACACACACACACACACACACACACACACACACACACACACATATAGTGTATGTATACACACATTTTATATATGCAGCAGTTATCACTTACCTAAGAAAAGAAGGAAGATGTCTATGGAGGGATCAGTTCCCAGTTCCACCTAGTCAGGTAGGGGCCCCTAGGGAACCACTTGAAGAGCCTCATTGCCTCCAGGAATTTCCGTCACACACCAATGACTGCCAGACACACATGTACAGACCTGCAGTCAGATACTGAGCTCCCAGGACTGGGCTTCTCTTAGGGGACGGGTAGACTGCACAGGAAGGTGCCTATTAGGGGACCACTGGGCTGAGTGCTGCCCACAGGGGTGACAGGGACAGCAGGCGGCTGGAAAGTCAGGAGTCGAGAAGTAAGTGTCTGTCTGTCTGTCTGTCTGTACAGTGCCTTAGGAAAAGGTTGTCCTCTGGCTTCCACACTCATGTGCACATACTTGCATACACACATACCAAAAAAGAACTAATTAAGTGGGCAGGGTTAAGTTGCCTGGTGTAATCCAGGCAGTTGGAAGGGAGAGGGAAGCTTGAACTTACATGGTGCCTCCTGCTTCCCACAGAGCACTTAAAGCCTTGCCCAGCCTCTCCTGGGAAACAGACTGGAAATTCACAGGGAGGAGCCACACTCCATATTAGATTTTCTCCATACTGCTTCTCTGAGGCAGCCCTTGCAGTTTGCAGCTGCTAAGGGTGAAAGTAGTTAGAGGAAAACTTGCCACCTCTGGGCTTCAGCAAAGAGCAGGCCTTTGAGTGAACGTGCTGGGCCACCTTCCTTTCATTTTTGACTCTTACCCATCCGGTAGGAAGTGTGCACGTGGCTCAGAAGCATCTCTCTGGGGATCACCACCTCTCTCTTTCCATCCCCTGATCCTGAATGGGGCCTTCCAGGGAAGGCAAGTGACCCTATGGACAGCCTTGCCACTACCCAACTTGAGGGAGTAGCAGGTTGTGGCTCTTCCCCCAGCCCATCACTGAAACGACACTGTCCGCTACATATAGTTTCTGCCCATCAGCTTCAGTCCCTGTCCCACAAGCCAAAATCCACAAAGTCACATGAGTGTGCTGTTTTTCTAAACCTCTTAGAAATGAACCTGTGTGAGTCAAGATGTACCTCGATCATCCGCCTTCTACCTACAAGCACCTTGTAGAATTAAGTTGAAGGAGTGGGATTTCACAGGCTACAAGGAAAACCAACTGTCTGAGCCCCGCACTTTGTAGTCACTGTTGGCCTTTGGATTCAGTTTGGGACATACCCTTCCCCTCTGAAACAGTAAAAAAGGTTAGCCTTCTATTACTCTGCGTTCCAAGAACAATCCCATTGCAGTAATTAAAGTACCCACTTTAGCTTGATAATGGAAACTCTGAAGAGCCTTTGAAGTTAAGCTTCTCTCCTTGGCTGCCAAGTCCTGCCTCCCCCAAGAGCTAACTCACCTTCTGCAGCCTCCTTATCCTTCCCCACCATCTTCCCGCTCTCCCCACCCCCACACAAACTTCCAGGACAAGGTGGAGAAAAGTCTAGATCAGGACTGGGAGAGAGCCGCCACAATAGAACAGATACTGCCTAATGCCTTACCTCCTGGGCTCTGCGGGTGATGGACGCCAGGTTTCTCTAGAGAGATTATCAGGGGCTCTTGCCAACCCTTGGCCTCCCCAAACCTGTATATCACTCACTTGTCCTGTGTCACCATTTGGCTTTTTCAGGTTAGTGGTTTGATTTCTTCTTGACTCCTGACTTTCCAGCTGCCTGCTGTCCCTGTCACCCCTGTGGGCAGCACTCAGCCCAGTGGTCCCCTAATAGGCACCTTCCTGTGCAGTCCACCCGTCCCCAAAGAGAAGCCCGGTCCTGGGAGCTCAGTATCTGACTGCAGGTCTGTACATGTGTGTCTGGCAGTCATTGGTGTGTGACGGAAATTCCGGAAGGCAATGAGGCTCTTCAAGTGGTTCCCCAGGGGCCCCTACCTGACTAGGTGGAACTGGGAACTGATCCCTCCATAGACATCTTCCTTTCTGTCTCAGGTAGGTGACAGCCAGCAGCCATTCATACCAGGGGCACTTACCTCTTATGCCTCTAGAGGAGGGCTGGCTGCTCATCTGAGGAACTCACTTGGTTCTTATTTGCTACTGGTCTCTGGGGTCTGCACTTACTGGCTAGCAGACGCCCGGTCTTGACCATGACACTTACGACCGTCATCACCCTGACCACCTCACGTTGTGAGGTTCCCTGGAGATGTTCCCCGGATAGCCCTGTGCAGTGCAGTTCTCCTTTGTGAGAAAACAGCAGCCAACCTCTGCCAAAGCCCTCAGCTTCAGGGACGGAGTCCTGAAGTCCCTCACTCCATCAGCCATCCGCTAGCACTCTGCTGGGGACTTTATCAAAGCATGCAACTTCACGAGGCTGGGGAGATGGCTCAGTTCACAGAACGTTTTCCAAGTGCATGTGTGACCTGAGCTCCGATGTCCAGCACTCCTGTGGTGACAGCCCAATGTGGTGACGCTTGTCTGTAGCACCAGGGCTGGACAGTAACAGGAAGATCCCTTGGAACTCACTGGCTAGACATCCTAGCCCATCAGTGAGCTCCAGGTTCAGCCAGAGACCTTGCCTCAGGAAACAAGGTGGGTGGAGACTGGGAAAAACATCTGGGACCAACATCTGCCCCCCAAATGATGCGATACACAACTACGCACGCGTGCATGTGTGCACACACAACTTGAATATTGCCCAGCATCCACCTAACTTTCCTTTGTGACAGCTCTCTCTTGGCACTTGCAGTCTGTTTCAGTTTTTACCACACAGGTGGAGCCGACAGCAGGCAGCATGTGAAGGACCGGTTGACACATGTGAGCAGCCACAGTGGTCTGCTTCCAGCCTTCCAGTCCCTCCCTGAGCACAGTCATGGAGCTGGTGGGCTTTGCCGCTGTAGGACTGTGTCTGAGTAGAATAAAGGACATCATGATATAGCGAGTGACGGCCTCTGCTCTGGGGAGAGGGAAGCCTTTCCAGTATGACGACCTCCTGCCCTCCTCTGAGCTGAACGGGGGTCATGGCAAAGGGTTTCTTGTTTTTGCAGACTGGCTGGCAGTTCCCCAGGGCCCTTTAGGAGGCATTTGTTAAATGCAGAAATCCCTGACACACAGTGTTGGAAACCAGGGGAGCATGCTAACTAGGTGCCTCCGCCTGGATCAGTAGGGATGTGGGCATTGGGTCAGGCAGGGCAGGGCAGGGCAGGGTGGTGCAAGCATTCATCGTGCAAGAATTCCCATTCCTGGCTTGTTCCTTTATACCTTCAGGGCTGTCATTGGTGCTACATTTTAAGGCACCTTCCTATCAATGTCATGGTTCTAGTAGGTGTCTAACAGGATATAAACTGAGGACGTATTACCCTTTCCAAAGCACCTGTCAGCGAGTGTGTGTGTGTGTGTGAGTGTGAGTGTGTGTGTGTGTGTGTGTGTGTGTGTGTGTGTGTGTGTGTATGTGTATGTGTTTTCATGGGGTCGTGGTGGGTGGGACTCATGTGCAGGTACAAAGGCAAAGGTCAACTTCACTCTTGTTCTTCGGGCTCCTTCCGCCTTGTTTTTGATGTTTTAAATTTTGTGTGTGTGTGTGTGTGTGTGTGTATGTGTGTATATGTGTATGTGTGTCTATATATGTATGTATGTGTGTATGTGTGTGTGTCTATATATGTGTGTATGTGTGTGTGTGTGTGTGTGTGTGTGTATTTTTGTGTCAATGTGTAAGTATGGGCACATGTGCATGTGGGTTCCTTCAGGAACCGAAAGGCATCAGATCGCTTGGAGCAGGAGTCACAGGCATTTGTGAGCTGCCTGGTTTGGTTGCTGAGATCCATACTCCCGTCCACGTGATGGAGCAGCAAGTGCTCTTAACAGCTGTGTGGTCTCTCCATCCCCCGCACCCCGCACCCCACCTTGTGTGTTGAGACAGGAACTTTTAGGAGGCGAACCTCCCTGGAGAAAGTGGGTTAGAGGGGGCGGGCTGTTATGTGTTGTAACGTAGCCTCACTTCCTGTCCTCTGTTTGACTGAGGTGGCCATGGGACCCGCTGCCTCAGGCTCCTGCCCACCCCACCACGTGTTCCCCATCACAGTGGACTGCATCCTTTCTTAAACAGAGCCAAAGTAAGCCCTTTCTCCTCTACGTTGCACTGGTGAGATATTTTGTCGGAGCAACGAGAGATGAGCTACCTCATTGCGTAAAGATTCGTTTTCCTCCTGCAGCCTGGCCCCCTGGGTAGGGTCTGTACTGCCTGGTTCTGTGGCTCATTTCTCCCACTGTGGAAAGTGTTTGGCTCTCCACACCCACTGAGTACTTCTGGGACAGAGTTCTGCCAGCAGACACTTGCCAGGTGCCCACCACTGGATGAATCATGCACAAGTACTCTATGTGCATGATTGTGTGTGTGTGTGTGTTGTTGTTGTTGTTGCATGTGTATGTAAAGCTGCACACAACTATGTGTATATGGAGGAAAATAGGACATCATGTGTCCCGCTCTATCATTTTCTAGCTTATTCCCTTGAGACAAGGTCTCTTACAGAGCCTGGGGCTGGACTAGCAGCCAGCAAGCCCCAGCAATCCTCCTGTCTCTGTTCCTTGACCTCCAGGGCTGGAATTACAGGCTATGCATAGTTGCATCTGGGGCTTTACATGGGTGCTGGACGTTTGAACTCAGGTCCTCATGCTTGTACAGCAAGCATTCTTACCCATGGAGCCATCTTCCTAGCCCACAATCTTTAAGTGGCAGGTCACGAAGTACCATATAGATGAGGAATGTCAGAGGGGTTGATCATGACTGCAGCAGAGAATAGGGGTGTTCTTACATAGAGAGGTGTCCAGCACCCACTCCAGCTGAACACCACCATTTGCCAAAGAAAGCAATGCCACTTTGTAACTGGAAGTTTTCCTGTGTCCTGCCTGGTCTGCAGCCACTCAAACCCAGATAAATACACAGAGGCTTATATTAATTAATACTGTTCAGCCATTAGCTCAGGCTTACTACTGACCAGCTCTTACACTTAAACTCAGCCCATTTCTGTTAATCTATATGTCACCACATTTTTCATGGCTTTACCTGTGTGCCATTACATGCTGCTCCCTGGACAGAGGGCTGGTGTCTCCTGACTCAGCCTTTTTCTTCCCAGAATTCCCCTTGTCTGCTTATCCCACCTATACTTCCTGCCTGGCTACTGGCTAATCAGCGTTTTATTAAGCCATTGTACAAAAGCATTGTCCCACGGCACCACTTCCTGCATCACACTTATTCCTGGGCCACAAGAGAAGCTGACTGAAGAACTCCTGACCCTCCAGGTCTCGGTTTCACCTCTCACCCGGCCCTGAAGAGCTCAGTGTTGTTTAGATTGAATTGACTTCCCAGAGCTCTTAATATCTTACTCCCTATTATGCCTCAGGCTACAGCCAGAAATAGACAGGGAGCTCTGACAACGGTCCACTCCTTCACTCCCATGCTCCCTGTTCCTCTGTGTCACGCCCCCACGCCTCCAGATGAGGTTTGGTAGATTTTCATTTTAATCAGTTAGATCAGTTATTTTTAATGAGAATTTAAACTAAGCTAGAGACCTGGAAGCATTGGGAAGACTGTAGGTTGCTCATTTGAGTCCTCATGGAAGCATCCCCCATGGTGTCTGTGAGACAGGGATGGAGGATGCTGTGGTGCATACTTGGTGCACATCTTTCCTACTGCACCTCCAGTCAGCAGGTGATAGGACTTTTAGGGATAGGTTTTCTTGGCCTTTGGGCATCTTCAGTCAGTCTTCCTCTCTCTCTCTCTCTCTCTCTCTCTCTCTCTCTCTCTCTCTCTCTCTCTCTCTCTCTCTCACACACACACACACACACACACACACACACACACACACACACACACGAGAAAAGTATTGCCTTAGCCCATGTTTTGTTGTTTTAACAAAATGTTTGAGGCTGGAAAATCCAAGCACATGGTTATCATCTGCTCAGGGGCTGGTAAGGGCCTCTAGCTGCATCATAGCAAGGTGAGGGGCCTCATGCAGGCGAACAGAACAAGTGTGCTGGCTCAGGTTTTTCTGCCCCTTTTTATAAATTCATTATTCGATCATGAGGGTCACCCCCACCCCCTCAGACTGCATCTAATCCTAATTACTTCCCAAAGGTCCTCCACCTCCAGATACCGTTAACATGTGAGTTTCCAAAGCGAGAACTATTGGTAGACCTATTAAATCATAGCTGACCTCCAAATGCTACCCAGATTTACAGATGTTGAGATCTGGTGGAGTTTTAATGTAGCGACTATATATTACAGTTCTTAGTCAGGCTGCGCCTACCCCTGCAAACCATCACTCCTCAGTACCCAGCATCTGGAAGTTAATTTAGATCATCCTTGTGCAAACTTACGGACTTGAACTACAAACACCCACATGTATAAACACTATCCATATGCCTAACATTGCTTCCCCTGGTTAATTTTTTTTTTCTTCAAATGAAGCATCGAGGCATAGTAGTTACTTTGTAGTGAAGTTTGACATTAGTCCTTCCTTGACATTTCAGACCTTCTGAACCACAGGGAGGTATGTTAAGATGCTTGTTGTAATGGCTCCATCAGTGATGTGCTCAGCCGCACAAGAAGGAGGCTCTGATTCCGATTCCCAGAGCCCACGTTAAAAATTAGATACAGTGGTGTACGATTGTCATTCCAGGACAGGGGAGGTGGAGATAAGAAGGCTTCTGAGGATCATCAGCCAGCCAGGCTAGCTCAGTCAGTAAGCCCCAGGCCAATGAGAGACCCTACCTCCAAAATCAAGGTGGGCGGCACCATATTTGCACACACACACACACACACACACACACACACACACTCACTCACTACTGGTTGTATTAATTCCAGCACTCCAGTTGAGCAAGGATCAGAGTTTTAAAACAGGGACTGGGGGTGGGCTCAGGCATCTGTCCCATCTCTCCCTTGAGCATCCAGCTGCTGACTAGGGAGGAATCTGACGTGTGTGCTGGCTAACTCAGGGTTACAGGGGTGTACAGACAATAAATAGGAACCTGGTTGAGATTCCTAGGAGATTGGTGCTGGTCACTGAGGTCAGGAGTAGAGGAGGGAACCTGGTAGAGTAAGGTGACTCATCCTCTTCTTCAGCCTGCCGAGCTTGAAGAAGCCACAATGTGGCTAGGGGCTACTCCAGGTTCAGGCCTGGAATTTGAACCAGAAATACTTCTTAGGCTCCTGTAGCATTGAATGGGCTTTCATCTGAGGAGCTACTGTGGTTTGAGTTGAGATTTCCCCCACCCCATAGGCTCACTTGGTCCCCGGTTGGTGGTATTCTGGAAAATGTATGGAACCTTTAGCAGGTGGAGCCTCACTGGAGGAAGTGGGTCACTGTGAGCCCTGAGGATTTCCGGCGTGGCCCCATTGCCGTTCTCTCTGACTCCTGACTGGCTGGAGCCAGTGTGACCAACACCTCCCACTCCTGTGCCATCACACCTTCCCCACCGTGACAGACTACATGCCCTCCTTCCATCTATGAGCCAGACTCAACTCCTCTTTGCTCAAGTTGTGTGTTGTCAGGTCTTTAGTCTCAGCAGGGAGCTGTCTGAGAGTCTCTGGTGCAGCTCCATTTGGAACAGAAATGTGGCTCCATCTCCCAGATTTCTACAAAACTGCCACAAGACTAGCTATGATGAGATCTCCATTTCTGTGATCCTCGTGGCTTCCAAAGGGCCACCATTAGATGTCATTAACATGTGGCTTTCCAAAGCATGAACTGTTGGTAGACAGACATACTAAATCACAGCTGACATCCTAAATGATGGCAAGATGTTTACTTGTGGCTAAATTGTAGCCGAGAGAGGTAGCGTTATCTGTCACATCAAATTCAAAGCTTAGTTCTGCTTGAAACATTCCCCCTCCAATCTCCTGCCAGCATCTTCTCAGTTGACTATTTAAATCCTCTCTGAAGGAAATCTCTTCTCAGACTTCCCCACACCCAAGTGCCCTCACAGACTTACTGAGCCTTGCCGCGGTCTTCCTCCTTGCCTATGTCTTCCTGCTTGGACGACTTCAAAGAGCCCTTGGCTTCCCTGGATTTGATCGCAGCACATGTGTGACCCGCAGACCCTTCCTTTCCCAGGCCTTTGTCTGGGATCCTAATCTTGAATCTGTCTATAATGTAGGGGTTTAGACTCAAGTGGAACCACATGGGCCTTTTGCTGCTGCGGCTTGCCGCAGCCCCGGCTGGGGCCTCCCCATTCAGCAGCTGGCTGCTAGCAGGAAAGCCTCTTCTTGCATTAGGGACAGATGCCTGCATCATCCACTTCCAGCCCCCACTTCAAAGCCAGCAGGCTGTCCTGAGAGCCTCTTTTGCATGATCAGTGAAATCTGCCCCAAGTGAAAATGTGGGGTGGACCCGGGAAGAGTTGGGGTGGCCAGCGCCGTTGCTGCCGTAGGTATCTAGAGACTCAGGGATGTCGGGTGGCCATGGCTAAAGCTTGGGCACTGGTTGCTTTGCTTTTTTTCCTTTCTTTGGTAGTGTCTCATGTAGCCCAGGATGGCAAGGTTAGAGACGCATGGGGCTTCGTGCACGCTAGGTGCACATTCTAATACTAAGAAGCATCCCCAAGCCCGGCTCTCCACTTCTTCTCACACTCCCCCTCCTCCCTCTTCCTTCCTCCCTCTCCCCTTCTTCTGCCCTCTCCTCCTCCTCCCTCTCCTCCTCTTCTTCCTCTTCCTTGGCCTTTTCTTCCTCTTTGCTCCTCTTCCTTCCCTCTCTCCTCTTTCCCCTCCCCTCCCCTTCCTCCTCCTTCTCCTCCGTTTCTCTCTGTGTCAGTCTTGCCCCCTCATTCTGGTAGAGATGGTGCCCTGAGCCCCTCCCATTGCTTCCTGTCTGTCCACCTACCCCCCCTTCCTACCTTCTCCTTGTTTGTGCTGACTCCAACACTGAGTGACCTTTGACCCTTAGCCCTCTGTGTTTCAACAGTCTGAATGTTGGAGAGGGTCTCGCAGGCTCTTTGGGGCTGCTAGCTGCCCTGGGACTGGGTCTCCACTGGCCAGTAAGGAAGTCAGTGGCGTTACAGAGCTCTCTGCCTGCTTCCCAGAGGATGGGGGTGGAGTGGGGTTCTGAGAAGACAGTGGGCACAGGATTTGTCAGATGCCTAGTACAGGCACCCATATCCTAGAACCCTACCAATTAACTTACAGGAGGTAGAGGATCCTAAACAGGGCTCAGGCTTGAAGTAAGAAGTCGGGGCTTATAAGCTGTTCCCCTTTTGCTTGGTCAAGCGACCACATCTCCGAAACCATAAATAAGCTCAGCAGCTTGCTACCACACCAAACATGCATGGTGCAGGACTGAGCCTGTGATTCAGGCATTTATTTGCTTTATTCATGGGCTAGCCTGCAGTCAGAAGGCTACTTATTATTGACTGCTACTCTGATGCACAAAATAGGTCATTTTAACTTGAATACTTCTGATAAATAGTTCTGGAAGGTTTCCTCCGAAGTCCAGAGTGCTGTGTAGTAGTCACAGGAGAAAAATGGCACACAGAGAGACTTAGACCAGCTTCATTCATGTTCAAGTCCAGTTCTCTGCACTCTTGGCTGCTAGGGCCACCCACCAGCTCTCCCTCTCCCTCTCTCCCTCTCTCCCTCTCCCTCTCCCCCTCCCTCTCTCCCTCCCCCTCCCTCTCTCTCTCTCTCTCTCTCCAAGTTCCTTAACAGTCTTTGGTTACAAACTGGCTATTATTAGATTTGCCCAATGTGTGGGAGGGGAGGATTCAGAATAGGAAAGATGTATGTACTACTTTGACACACCTGGTAACCATTACAGAGCTTGGATCCTTTAAATTAAAAAGGAGGAGGGTGGGGCGTGCCATACAAAATTTGCTTGTACCGCTTACCCATGAATGTGACGTGAAAGTAAACTTGCTTCCTTGGCACAAGTGGTTTTAATTTTGGAAGCGGAAACCTGTGCCCACAGATGCAGGACCTCCAGTTTTGCTTCTGATAAAAAAGTCTGAGTGCTCTCCACAACTTCACTGCACCTCACAGTTCCCACCTAACCTCTCTGTCCTCGTGGCTTACCTGGGTACTCTCAGCTCTCCAGCTGCTGGGTCCATCAGTACACACTGTGAGAACCCCACCTCTTGTCCAGCATCAGAAACAAGTGGGCTGCAGTTCTGAGCATGAGTTAATCATCACAAGAAATACTGGCAAGCAGGGGATGTTTGTATTCCCTGGAGACAGCTTAACAACTCTGGATAAATACTCCAGTCCAACTGACTGCCTTCTCCAAGTCTTCATCCCTGCCCCACCACACGCAAACTTCCTTCCCAAAAGACAAAGTGAGCCAAAAGCAATACATTGGGTCCCTAGTAATTCCCCAAATAAGGATGATACTTCCAAACACTTGGCCATGACTGTTGTTATTCTGTAACATTCATATATTAATTATATGTGTGTGTATGTGTGTGTGTACACACACACTCAACATGGTTCTGATTGCAGACTTGTGCTGTGGCAGTTATGACTGTGTCTGCCCTCAAGATCATCCAGACAGATTCCTATTTTCATGTGTCTCTGCAGCAGTATGTGTGCATGTGTATGGGTTTGCATGTGTGCAGGCACACTTATTTATACCTGTACATACATGCATGTGTGTGGGGGGGTTACATATGAGAGCCAAAGGTTGATGTCAGTATCTTCTTGATCATTCTTCACCTTAGGTATTGAGACAGTCTCTCACTTGACCCGGAGATCATTGATGCGGCTAGTCCAGCTAGCCAGTTTATCCTAGGGATCCTTTGTCCCTGCCTCCCTGGCACCATGATTGCAGGCAGGCCACCATACTTACCTACTGAGCCATGTCTCCATCCCTAGGCCAGATTGCCTTTAAAATAAATGTCAGTATTGGCGTGCCACACGTCTAAGATCTCAGCATGGACCTCTCCTGTCTCTGTGCCCTGTAGCTCTCACTAGAGGTTCTGACCCTCCAAGCAGGTTGTCTCACTAACGACCCTTTCTGCTAATGTCCCCTCTCTAGAATAAGAAGATCTACTTGGATATCATTCACACGTACATGGAAGTGCATGCCACTGTTTATGGCTCCAGCACAAAGAATATTCCCAGTTACGTGAAAAATCACGGCATCCTCAGTGGGCGTGACCTGCAGTTTCTTCTCCGGGAAACGAAGGTAATTTTCCCAGCAGATTCGTAAACATTCGAGTAGCTTATGGCTTTGTTTCCCCTGGTACTGGACATGGGATCAGAGTCTTTTATGCATTCTTTTCTTTCTTTTTTTTTTTTTTGTTTGTTTTTTGGGTTTTGTTTATTTGTTTTTCAAGACAGAGCTTCTCCGTGTAGCCCTGGCTCTCCTGGTACGCTCTGTTGGTCGTATTTTCTTTTCAATGGTGCAACAGAACGTTAGCCAATATAGAGATCTAGCTCAGTGCTTCCCCAGCACCACATAGAACCAGATGCGAGTTGTACTGTAGTATCTGAAGTTTTAGTAACTATTATTATTTGTTGAAATAATTCACTTAATGATAATTCCACAGAAACATTAGCTTAGGTTAGCCTAGCTATAAGATTTTCTGGGTGTTTATGCAGACATATATACTTTATAATTATAAAACCTTTACATGTATCTTTGTGTTTCAAATGTATCTGTGTATTGGCTGTAAAGGAGAAAGGTCCGTGCTGGACATGGCGTTACATGCCTGTAATCTCAGCACTTGGGACCTAGAGGCAGACGAATCAGGGATTCAAAGGCATCCTCAGACATGGGGGAGGAGAGGTTGTTGTCAGCCTAGGATGCATGAGACCCTGCCCTTATAAGCTGTACGCAATAACCAGGCAGGGTTGTCTAAGAGCAGCTATGGAAAAAAAGTTAATGAATTGTAAATTGTGGTTGGTTGCTATGAATTCATTTCTTGATTTTGTTTAAAATACCCATTTTGCAATTACAAGGAGAAAAAACATATTCACTGGAGTTTAGTGGCAGCATTTTATCTGATGAGCGAAAGGCTTGGGATGCTATTCCCAGAACCCCAAGAAGTAAAACTTCAAAATCCCCTGTGTATAGGGGACTTTTCTTGTGCTGGGCATCAAGCCGGCGGCTACGAGTAGACAGGTAAGGCCCTGTCTTGCTCAAAGGATGGCCTTCAGACAGGGTAACAGAGGCCACAGTTGTCAAAGTCCCTACCAGTCCCTGCTGCTCAAGGAACCAGGTCCCGGACCTGCTCTCCTCACACCCCTTCCTCAGATGAGGACAATGGCCCACTAACTCAGGAAGCACTCTAGGGGTTTTAAAGACCTGTGAGATGACTGGAGTGTAGAACCATCTGGCATTTGGGCCATAAGGAACCAGATTCAGGGGACATATTCAGGAGAGAATTAAATCCAATCTACCTATATTTGATGTTAGAATATGACATTTGATAAGGAAATGAGGTCTGGTTGGTCACAGTTGGGGGCAGGGTTCAGACCCTGTGGCATTGGTGGTTGGACCCTGAGGATTATTTATTTATTTGTGTATGTGCACATGAGTACGTGTGTGTGTGTGCACATGTATGTGCATCCATGTCGAAGCCAGAGGTCAATGTTGGATATCATTCCTCAGGTACTATCCACCTTATAGGGTTTTTTTATATATTTATTTCACATGTATGTATGTGTGCCTGAGTACTTGTATGTGCACCATGTGCATGTAGGACCCTGAGGTCAGATGAGTCACATGAGCCACAATGTGAGTACTAGGATTTGACCCAGGTCCTACAAAAGCAAAAGGGACTTCTCAACTGCTGAGCTCTCTCTCCAGGCCACACCTTTGGGTTGGTTTGTTTGTGTTTGTGTTTGGTTTTTTTAGATAGGGTTTCTCACTGGCCTTGAGCTCACCAAACAGGCCAGGCTAGCTGGACAGTGAACAGGAGAGTTCTGCCTGTCTCTGCCTCCCCAGCATTAGGGTTACAAGCATGCACTACTGTACCCCTCGTATTTTATGTGGGCTCTGGGGATTGAATTCAGGTTGGATCTTAGGTACTTTACTAACCAGCCTGTTTCCCCAGCCCAAGACTTCAGTTTTGGAAGGTGCACCTGGCTTTGGGGTGAACAGAATAGACACCACTGTGGGTTCCAGGTATCCCAGCTTCCCACAGTAAACTGAGATCAAGTCATGAAGGAGCCTCTGACTCCTGATGCTTACTAATGGGGAACTAAAGCTCTTCTGGGCCTTTGGCATGCCATCTTCATAAACAGCCACACTTAGGAACACTTGGTGAAAGGGTAGGGAGATAGCTCATAGGATAAAGTAACTCGAAAACATGAAGACCCGAGTTTGGATCCCCAAGACCCACCTAGGCCAATGTGGGATCACACATCTGTAATTCCAGTGTTTCTGTGGCAAAATGGGAGACAGGAACAGGAACCCCAGATGCTAACAGGTCAGCCAGCCTGGTGTGCAGCAATGAGCCACAAGTCATTCTGTCTCATGCAACATAGAAGGGGTGTGTGGGTGACACCTGAGATTGTCCTCTGACCTCTGTGCTTGCATGCTTGCACACACACAAAGGTTTTTTAGTTAGTTAGTTTGTTTGTTTGTTTGTTTGTTTGTTTTGAAACAGAATCTCTCTACATAGCCCTGGCTGTCCTGGAATTCACTGCATAAACTAGGTTGGCCTCCAATTCACAGAGATCCACCTGCCTCTGCCTCTTGAGTGTGTAGTTTAATGGCGTGAGCCACCACACTGGGCCACACAGATTTTTAAAAGATGAGGTGGATGGGAGCCAGCAATATGGCTCACCAGGTAAAGCACTTGCTGCTCACACTTGAGGACCTGAGTTTGATTCCCAGAACCCACAAAAAGGTAGAATATTATGATCAATCCACGTGAGTCTATTAAATGGGTAACAGAATTTATTAAGGTATAAATTGAGGAAACACTCACGAGTAAGCGAATCCACCTCGCAGGTAGGAGCAGAGAGAAGGGGCAAGTGACCCATCTCTAACCCCTTATCAGAGGTCCCGTTCAATAGCAGGAAGCACCGCCTCCTTTGGGCCATATAGCCCAAGGTCATGGGCAGAGCAAATACCACTACAGTGGAAAGAAAAAGAAGAGAACTCCCCAGAACAGGGCTATACATGCCATGACATGCATGCTCACACACTCAGACACACGCATCACACACACACAGTAGTGCAAGTCATCTTGTAAACAAAAGTTCCTAACTGTTCACCAGTTAAAAGGATAACTATCTGGATTTTGTCGGTTTCTCCATCTATAAACACACTTGATTCTTTTTTTTTTTTTTTGCTTCCAAGACATTTTCACGTGTGATTCCAGAGATAAAATATTTTGATAAATTTTTTAACTCTTTGGCCAAGCAGCGGGTTTCTCATAAGGACTTTAATTTCTTAAAGGTCGCCTATCATCTGATGGCTGCTGTGGCTCCGTGAAACGCACCCCAGTTTCACTCATCTCTTCCTGTCGTTTTCTTTCTTAATGTGACATTTTTGAGTCGTCAGGACGACGCCCGGGCCCTTTCACAGCAGCGATGCTATTTTCTTCCATTTGCCTCATTTTCCTTTTCTTGGGTGAGATCCTGCTGAACGTTCGAGTTCCTTTCAAATAACACTGTGGCAGAGCTTGTTTTCACAGTGTGTCATTACCGGCTCGCACGCTTCCATTAGCCCGACCTCGGGAACGGCTCCCTCAGCCTTGCAGATTTTAAAAGGACCCTTATTTGCCTACCCTCCATTCACCTTGTCAGAGAATGAGAAATAGGCCAAAATTGAGGTCCTTCCTGTCTGGGGGAAGACAGGGGGGAAAAAAAGCTTCCAAGACCTGGCTATGATGTTGGATGAAGCCACATGGCCAAGAGTGCAGCTTGGTTTCCGAGCATGAGACGCGTGCATATTTTATATAGATCTTTTTTTTGAAAAGGCAGGTAGTGGGACTGGAGAGATGGCTCAGTGGTTAAGAGTACATACTGCTCTTTTCTGTTTTGTTTTTGTCTTTGTTTGTTTGTTTTTTGGAGACAGGGTTTCTCTGTGAAGCCCTGGCTGTCCTGCAACTTGCAGAGATCCACCTGCCTCTGATTTCTGGGTGCTGGGATTAAAGCGTGTGCCACCACTGCCCAGCCACATCCTGCTCTTACAGAGGACCAGGGCTCAGTTCTCAGCACCTACATCAGGCACAACCACCTCTAACTCCCCTTCAAGAGGATCAAACGCCCTCTTATGGCCTCAGTAAGTACTACAACCGTGTGGTACAGAGATAAACAGGCACACATACACATAAACTTTTAAGGTAATTAATTAAATTAAAATTGATGCCTTATGATGATGCCCTAGTGGAATTATGCAACACCTGTTTCTGTGATAAGAATATATTAGGGCTGGAGAGACGGCTCCCCAGTTATGAGCACAGGCAACCTTGCCAGAAGCCCCAAGTTCTGTTCCCAGCACCCACATTGGGGTGCTCACACTTACCTGTAACTTCAGCTCCAGAGGATCTGATACCTCTGGACTCCATGGGCACCTGCGCTCATGTGTAAACACACACACACACACACACACACACACACACACACACACAGAGCTACACATAATTTGAAATACAAATAAGTCTTAGAGAATATATTAAAGCACCTCATGTGGAATCATGACTCAGATTGTTGGCAGATATGAGGAACACAAGATAGTGTATGGCCAAGACCCCACTTCCGTTTGATCCCAGCAGTAAACAACTGAGCTGAATGAATCTGGAGTTTGGAAAATTGACACAGACTAGTCTGGCTTTGCGTTTATATCTTTTCCCACTTCTAACTCCTTCTTCTGTTCCTCTGAGTAATTTTAAAGCAATTTTTTCCCATCCATGTTGGAAGTGGAGAACAGGAGAAATGTCTGTAAAATGAATAGATTCTCCTCAGGCTCAGCTAAAGAGGGAAGCAAGCCTGGTCTCCTCTCCCCACGATCTCCAGAGATACAGAGAAATGGCTGGTGTTCGGTCACTTTGGGGCTCATTATTTTTGTTAATGAGACATCTTTGGGGTTGGTATTGCTTTGTTTGGGGCTCCTTCGGTGTTGGAGTTTGAACTCAGTGCCTCGTACATGCTAGGGCAAGCATGCTGCCACGAAGATGCCTCTCCAGCCTTTATGCTGTCTTTGAAACTCTGCATCTAGCCCACAGCACCCTTGCTCAGTAGAGCTTTGTCTGAGCATGCCCTTTGGAGCCTCAGAAGACAGAGGGATGTTGGTATAACGTGAACACTGGGCCTTCAAGTGCTGGGGAGTTGCTGTACTCTAGAAGCCTCTTCTAACAGGGCTATACATTTTGATGAACAAATTATTATCTGAATTTTGATGAATGAATTATCTATCTGAAGACCACAGACAGGTCATTTAGTCTAGCAGACTCTAGAAGAGGAAGTGGAACCAGTTATCATGACTCACTAGGATGGCATATTTTACATTTGGTTTAATGCCTCGTTTCTTTTTGTTTGTCTGTCTGTCTCTTGAGGTAGGATCTCAGGTAGCCCAGGCTGACCTGAAACTTACCATGTAGGTAAGGATGAGCTTGAACTTCTGACCCTCCTGCCTCCCCCTCCTGAATGTGGTGATTCCTGGTGTGCGCACCCACAGCCAGTTTCTGTGGTGCTGGGGATCAAGCCCAGGGCCTTGTGCACGTGAGGCAAACAGTCTGCCAGCTGAGCATCACCAGCCTCTCTCCCTAGGTTTAACTCCACTACTTTTCCCATCTTCTCTTAGGTGGTTCTTATCAATGGGCCATAGTGAACAGAAGATTCACATCCTGCCTGCTCTCCAGTGAGCTCTACTCTCTAGCCATCCTCAGCACTTGCCTTTCTGTAGTCAAGGACCAATTCTAACTGTAGCCTAGCAGGGGAAACTGCTGTTCATGCCCTCTTCTTCCAAGCACCCCCACCATTCCTCCCTCCGTGACCTGGGTCACCCATAATGATCCCAGTTCTTCACCAAGTCATCTCTAGACGCCTAAACAAGTGTGACAAATGTGGGCTGTAAACTTCACCCAACAGTCTCGCCTTTGTGCCGAATGACAGTCCCAAACACAAAGCTAAAATTCCCCAAAACCCAACTAACTTTGGGTTTTCCCAGGTTTCATTTCTGTTGTGGTGGCAAAATGTCCTGACAAAACGGATTTATTTCAGTCTACCATTCCAGGTTATGTTCCATCCTTGCAGGGAAATTACAGCCATGGGAGTGTAAAGCAGCCAGTTGTAGCAGACCTCCGAGTCGAGAACAGACAGAAACAGATGCGTCTTGTTCAGATGTCTGCTTACTTGTGCTCAGCTCAATTTCTCCACTCTTACACACACCAGGGCCCCTGCCTAGGGAATGGTGCCACTCACAGTGGGCTGGGTCTTTCCATGAATGTATTCATAGGCATGCCTGCAGACTAACCCACTTCGGACATCAACCTGGTACTTCCTAAGCATCTTAACGAAAGGATTTGTTCATAAGCAGGCTCTCGTGTGGCCCAGGCTGGCCTCAGGCTTTCTACCTAACCAAATGCCTTAGCTACATTTCTTTTTGCTGTGATAGAATACCCAACAGAAGAAACTTCAGGGGAAAAAAGGCTCACCGTTTTAGGTTATGGCCCACCCTTGTGGGGAAACCAAGGCAGTGGGAACTGGAAGGAGCTACATCCATAGTCAAGAACAGAGAAAAAGGAAGTAGTGAATGCTTGCTTGTGCTCGGCTCTCTTTCTTCACACACAGTTCTCGATGCCCTGCTCAGGGAATGATGCAACTCATAGTGGATGGGTCTTTCACAAAATCTATTAACATAATCAAGATATTCTCTCACAGGCCAACCTACTCTAGAAAGTCCCTCATTGAGACCGCGTTCCCAGGTGATTCCGGGTTGTGTCAAAGTGACGGAGCTAACCGTCACTAGGCAATGAGGTTCAATCAGTTCCAGAACCAGATCCAGGTAACGCAGCGTTCAGAGGAGCTTACATGTTCTCACAGGCCTCTTCCCAGTGTCTGGCTTTCACATACAAGTTGACCACACCAAATCTGAAAGCCAGAAATCCAAATTGCCCCTGAGCTAGAACATAGGTCATTTGGTCGAGGTTATCTAAGAACTGGTCACTGCCCATCTCTAGGTCAATGAATTAACACATGCATTGTAATACACTGGATTTGGTATTGGCTTTCAAATGACAAAGTGGGGGAATGTTTAAGTTTGCTCCTGGTGTTTGTGGTCTGGCTTGTTTCATCTCTGGCACCAGGCGCTAAGGTTGCTGGGAGAAGTCAGGAGTCTGCCCCAGGAACCCAGTCTTTAGAAGGTGCTGCTTTGGTGGTCCGTTTGGCCGGTTGGTAATGCTGAAACAGGTGTTCCAAGTCCTGTGTCACTGGGCCATCATAACTGTTCCGTAGACATCCAAAAGCAGCCCACATTAGAGGCTTTGCGGACCAAGAAAGTGCTGAGCCAGCCGGATGAGGA
>CABHPR010133084.1:0-21400 GCA_902168415.1 Peromyscus melanophrys | reverse complement strand
AAAAAAAAATGAAGACAGTATCTTCTGTCACAAAAGGGTAATGGCAACATGAGAGGATTGCTGTACCTCTCCTGCAGGGGGCAGAGATAACAGAGCATCGATACCTCCATCTCAACACTCGATCTCTATCTCCCGTTAGTCTATTTTATCATAATGCATTAACATCAATCACATCTGTACACTATGGAAGTGCTGAAGGATCTCAGCTATGGCACTGGCATCTCATCTTTCCAGGTTCACAGTGGGGAGGGAGGAGGAGATCCAGAGCCACCATGACAGTCCTAGTGATGCCCAATACATTGTTGAATCATGACAAAGAGTTAAAGGTTATTTTAGTTCTTTCTTCTTCTTCTTCTTCTTCTTCTTCTTCTTCTTCTTCTTCTTCTTCTTCTTCTTCTTCTTCTTCTTCTTCTTCTTCCTTCCTTCCTTCCTTCCTTCCTTCCTTCCTCCTCCTCCTCCTCCTTCTTCTTCTTTTTTTCCCAAGTCAGGGTTTCTCTGTGTAGTCCTGGCTGTCCTGGAACTCACTCTGTAGACCAGGCCTGCCTCTGCCTCCCAAGTGCTGGGATTAAAGACATGCACCACCAACACCTAGCTCTAACTAGTTCCTATAAACTAAACTGACCCATAATTTTTAATCCACGTTTTTCCACATGCTTGTTACCTCATCTCCATACTGCCCATCCTGCTTCTTCCGCCTTTGGCTGGAGACTCTGCCTTTCTTCTTCCCAGAGCTCTCTGTCCCCAGAAGTCACGCGTATACCTCCTGCCTTGCTGTGGGCCGTTTAGCTTTTTTAATCAATCAAAGTGACACTTCTTTACACAGTGTAAAAGAATATTCCACAACAGTTGTGAAACTCTTTTCTAGGAAATCATCAGGAGCATAGTTCAGTCATAAAGCAAGGCTCTCTTCAACTAGAAGTTTAGAGGTCAGCATTGTTGTAGCTCACACAGATGATCGCCGCAGATGTGGTCCTCGGCATCCCTAGGTGATTCTCAATGATTGGCATACTAGGCTTTTGCAAAACAAAGTAGCAGAATGCTAGCACGGCACTTAACATGGCATCCTTTCATTCCTGCCCCAACTTTATCACTAGCATGTTCCTTATCACCTGTTTCCTCAGAGTTCCGATGATTCTTCAAATTTTCTTGTAATTGACATAATCACCTACAACAGAATCCTTATCCATCTCTGTTCATGAATGTTTTCAACAGCGGGATCAACCCAAGGCCCTCCTGAGAAGGTCAAATGTCTCTTATTTCCACTGTTTCCATGCTGGTTGACTTAGTTCCTTCTCTCTTTCCTGATGTCTTTCCTGGGACAGACCCTTTTGTCTTCCACTATGATTTTGTTCCTGATTGGCTTCCCTAGTTTCCCTTCCTTCTACACATTGGACTCAGCTTTCTGCAACTCCTTTTCCTAGTTTTTATTCTAAGCACTCTAATGTATAACATGTCTTACTTGTTTGGCCTTTAAGGCAGGGGACAGGATATATACTTCATTAAAAGGCTGCATAAAAAGCACAGTACCTGCTCATCTCAGAACTCAGGCTTCAGTGCCGTGTACACGTGAGTCGTCACACCTCCTCCTCCAACTCCATCCGACACCCACTCCACTCCCGTCCCCGACAACTCAGTGTCAGCAGCACCACCAGGCACTGCCGTGTCTGCAGCCTGTTTGTCCTTGAGCTGCAGACCTTGTCCTTGTCATCTCTACTGTTTTCACTCTGATTTTCAGATAGCGCCCATAGACTGTTCATTCCATTTTCATAGTCAACATGACTCTGCATTGCCTTTTAGTCATGAACTGCCATGAGAGTTTAAATAAGGCCACTTTCCCCTCGTTGAAGAGTGCCTTGTACGTGAACTGCCTGCAAGCATCCCTTCTGTTTCAAGTATTTAGTAGATCCTAATTTGTCTTAAACCTGTTGTGTAATTTTTAAAAACTGTAATTCTATATAAGCTAGGCCTGGTGACTCACACCTATAATCTCCTTACTTGGAAGAAAAATGCTGATGGTTTTTAAAAGGCTTACATCACGTGCCAGGCGGTGGTGGTGAAAAGACCAAGCAGACGCCGTAAGAGGCTGCTCAGTCTTCTCTCAGAGATCAGGCCTCAATTCCAGTTTCCTGAGACTTGAGCAAGCCGTTTCTGGGAGGGCCGTGAACAATAGACACAGTCCTTGCAGTAGCTCCCTTTCTGCACGTACTCTGACCGCTCAAGGTTCAGCCAATTGTTTACTGTCTGGGACCCCTCACCAACTTAGAGCTGCGTGCATGGGTCAATGTGAACGTGTGAGGCCAGCCAGCCCCCATGGCAGCTTCAAGGACAAAGCCTGGGACCTGTCCAGGCCTGGCCCAAATGATAACTGTAACCCCCAACCAGTAAATTCAAAGGTTACATATCTTCACCCAAATCATCTCATGCAAAGGTTTGTATCACCCTGCTTGCAGTTTTTCCCTTTAAAAACCCTCACCCTAAGAGCTGAGGGCCGTCCTCCTCCACCCGCTGTGTCGGGGTGTTGGACACAGACCAACCCCTGTGTGTTTTGCATCAGATATTGGCTCTGAGGTGGTCTTGCTCGGGGGTCTCCTGATGCAGGCACAGCAGTGGCGCAGGCCTTTAGTCCAAGCACTTGGAAGGCAGAGGCAGGCAAATCTCTCTGAATTCAAGGCCAGCATAGTATACAGAGTGAGTTCCAGGACAGGCTCCAACGCTACACAGAGAAACCCTGTCTTGAAAAGATAAAAATCAGAAAACAAAACCCAAAAAAATGTGACTTTCATTCATTAAAATGACTTCTATAAAAACTCTGTATGTATATCTATACTTTATGAATATTCATTAAGATTCCCACACCTGTTTGTTTCTTGATCAAAGTCTCTTTCATTTATTTAATAATAAATAATCCGCATTTATTTCACTGATTTAAGGCTTTCATCCAAAAATTCAGCTATGGCCTCTTCATCTGCTGATTGAAGCAGTCTCTGAATTAGCTGATCCAGACATTTCTCACCACGTAAAAATTCCTGATTAAAAAAAAAAAGATGGAGTTATTATGAAATCTGATGATATAGTGTGAATCTCAGGTGTTTCCCAAAGGCCCATGTGATAAAAGCTAGGCCCTCAGCCTGTTGCTATTGGAAAGTAGTAAAAAGTTACAAGAGGCGGGCCTAATGGAAGGTGGGCCCTGAATGGAAATGAAGGATGCCAATCTGTTCTCTCCGTTTTACTTCCAGGACATGAGGCAAATGGCTTCCTCTGCCTCCTGCTCCTGCCTCGATGTACTGACTGTGCTGTCACAGGCCCAAACAAGGGGCCAGGGAGTCCTAGTGTGGTACTCTGAGTGAGAACAGCCCCACAGGCTTGTACGTTTGAATGTTTGGTTCCCAGTTGGGGGCTGTTTAAGACCAGGAGGAGTGGCCTTGGTGGAGGAGGCGTGTCACGAGGGATGGGCTTTGAGGTTTCAAAAGCCTAAGCCAGGCCCAGTAAGTCTCTCACTCTTTTGTAGCAGGAATCTTAAAAGTTCTTACTAATAAAATCAAACTGAGCCAGGTATTGGGGTGAATGCCAGAAGATCAGAGAGACAGAACAAGCCACAGCTAACCTCACCTGGCCATCTTCTCAGCTGATCTTGTTTCCTCAGACTGGATGCCTCTGAGTCCTCATCCAGAATGAATCTCAGCTGAACTGCTGCTCGAAAGCCTGAAAGCTTAACCAGCCAAATGCTTCTAGTTTCTGGTCTTCACGCCTTATATATCTTTCTGCTTTCTGCCATCACTTCCTGGGATTAAAGGCGTGAGTCACCATGCCTGGCTGTTTCCAATGTGGCCTTGAACTCACAGAGATCCAGAGGGATTTCTGTCTCTGGAATGCTAGGATTAAAGGCGTAAGTGCCACCATTTTCTAGCCTCTGTATCTAGTAGCTGTCTGTTCTCTGACCCCAGATAAATTTATTAGGGTGCACAATATTTTGGGGAACACAATACCACCACACTCTTTGCTTCCATCTCTCAGGTAAGATGTAAGCACTTAGCTAATGCCTGCCTGCTGCCATGCTCCCCCCACCACTGTGGCCATGGGCTTATCCTTGGGAACTGTAAGGAAGTCTACAGCTAAAAGCTTTTCTAAAGTTGCCTTCATGGGTGTCTCTTCACAGCAATAGAACAGTAACTAAGACACATGAACTGAAACCTCTAAAACTGTGAGCTAAAATAATCTCTTCTATTTTTCAGTTGGTTTTCTCAGGTAACTGTTACATTGATGGAAAGCTGACCACACCTGATAATCAAAAATAAGAAAGGTATTGTCTATTTCTTTATAGTCTTTACATAGCAACAATGCTGAATACACTGCTAATAGATGGAGAATCCCAGGTTTCAGTGCTTTTTTTGTCTTAAGTAAAAAGTGAATCTAAAAGAACAAATAGAATTCTACTTCCTTTAATTGCTTAAGTTAGCATTTTACTTTGAAATCAATATTCTGTGACTTCAATCTTTCCAGTGACTCTAGAGATAAGACAAAGAAAGCTGAATGAGCTTTTGAAATTGACCAACTGCCTGTCTTTAAAGACCCTTTGCTGAGTTTTTATGACACCAGTCTCCGTTAGCACAATATCTTCGAGAGGAAATATTCCCTGTGATTCTTCTATTAGTTAAAAAAGAGTGTGCTCGTGAACACGCCCTATGGCTGCTGCTGAAGCCCAACATGACAGAGACCTAATGGGTCTTCATGAAAAAAATCTATCCTTCTGATGTCAATGGAGATTGAGAGCCCAACATCACCAGCTTTGGCAAGCATTAATGTAAGCCTAGGAACTGTAACCATAAGATTGGATTCGCCAGAAGAGCTGCCAGCTAAAGTCGTGCTGGGATCAAGAAAAATGGGCCTTGGCAGTACGTGTTACTGGAGTTGTATCCATGCCAGTGGATGTCCACACAATCCAGAAGAGAATTTGACATTGCTGCTGCCGCTGTTGCCGTTATAGCAATGGCGCCCACCACTGCTACTCTTTCTGGGATTATCATTTCATAATTGCTTACTACAGCTAGCACAATGGAGACCCTGGCAACAAAAGTAGCTACCACATTTAGTTAATCTTTCATTCTATTGGGCATGATAAATTTAATTCAGTAGTTATATACATCTCGATTGGCTTTGAAAATTATAAATTTATAAACTCAAGTTCCAGTTGCTTTTGGGATACTATCTTACAAGGACACCAACGTACAGTATGGCTCGTTAAGGAAGGGAATGGCCCAGTTGCCTTTAGACTACTGGCTATGGGTGAGATAGGACCTCTGTTGGTCTTTTCTGTATTGAACACACAGATTGCAAGCCCAGTGCCACTTTGAGATCTTTGGCAGCAGTTAACTCTGCAGCTCACACACAATTGAGCCTGTATGATAATGAGTATTCAGAGACGGGTAATGCCTGGGGGGCACTCACCAACCTAAGACAGAGCACCTGTGTGGCCTGGGCAGGCATCTCCATGATGGGTAAGGTGACCTGCTGACATCCCACGCAACCCAAGTCAGAAGCTCATTTTTTAATAAAAGGGGGACCTGCAGGGCCCTGGCCCCTGTTTTGGGTAACTGTTGCCTTGCTTGCAGACCTTGACCTTGATATTCTCCCTATGCTAATTCCCTGCCAGGTTCCACCCTCCTGAATGCTTAAGGGAAGTTCCTTGCGTGGTACCCTGAATAATGGGCGTTAACAGATTAGAAGCAAGATTGTAAAACATCAGTAGCAAACTTCTGCCCTCCGGGGTCCTCCTATTGTGCTGTAAGCCTGTATTTAAGACCTCCTCCCCCCTTAAATAAATGACATTCAGCATTTAAAATTAATATATATATATAATATATATCATTGAATGAATACTGTGAATGTAATCTATGAATACCACAAATGTGATTAATATCATGAGTGTAATTAATGAATATCATGAGTGTAATTTAAAAAATAAATAAATAAAGTAAAAAAAAAGAGTGTGCTCATCTTAAAAAAAAAAGTCATATTCTTGTCTTGAAAACTAACCCTTTTCATTCATATTATACTATTTCCACAATGACAGGCCTTCCAGAATCTGTAGCTGCATTAGTTCACTGCTCCCTGCCAAATACTCCCTTTGTGGCTCTGAGAAAGCATCTCCCTGTTGTGGAATATTTGTTTACATTGTGAAGCTATGTCTTTGTTAAGGTACCTTCTGATTGGTTTAATAAAGACCTAAATGGCCAATATCCAGGCAGGAAGAGAACAGGCGGGACTTCTGGGCAGAGAGAGAGGAAGTCAGAGGGATCAATCTAGGCTGAGGAAGACACCAGGGGATACGGAACAAGTCGGACATATGGGACAGAGGAAAGTTAACCAAGCCATTTGACAGAACATAGATTAATAGAAACATGCTAATTTAGTTATAAGAACTAGTTAGAAAAAAGCCTAAGTTGCTAGGCGTTGGTAGTGCATCCCAGCACTCGGGAGGCAGAGGCAGGTGGATCTCTGTGAGTTTGAGGCCAGCCTGGTCAACACAGTGAGTTCCAGGACAGGCTCCAAAGCCACACAGAGAAACCCTGTCTCAAAAAACCAAAAAAAAAACCAAAAAAAAAACCAAAAAAAAAAAAAAAAGAAAAGAAAAGAAAAAAAAGAAAGAAAGAAAGAAAAAAGCCTAAGCTAAGGCTAACCTTTCATAATTAATAATAAGTCTCCATGTTGTGAGCTGGGAAAAGTCCGAGTGTAAATGGTACCCAATGTCTGGCCACCTATATCCAAATAAGGCCTGAGAAAGCTTAAAAAAAATTTTTTTGAACACAGAGGATGCAGCTTCCTGGCAACTACAGGTAGGCTTGGCATACAGAGGCACAGCTCTTTTATGAGGCTCTGCTGTGCAGCTGAGCACCTGAGCAGCCTACTGGGTACAAACACCTGCCACAGGCAGACACAACAAATTCCCAGAGCTAGGGCGGGTAAATGCAGCTCCAGGACTGTACCCACAGGCATGAGGCGAGGCTCTCAGGGAGCAGAACGGGGTGGAACCAGTCTTCAGAACCACAGGACAGTAGCCTAGCAGTTTAAAGTTTGGCTCACAAGGAACACTACAGATGGCAAAAAGCCAAGTGCAGACACACAAAAACCTCTAAAAATATACAAATGCTTTAAAATGTGCTTAGATGCTAAGGAAAGAAAAGGGTATAGGCAGTCATAAAAAATAACTTAAAAATAAAGTCTTTAAAGAGAGATTAAAGTAATATTTTAAAAAACCACATAAGGATGGGAAATATACATGGCATCTGGATCCTGTATGGTGCCTTGTTGATTCTGCATTTTTTAAATGCTAATAAAAACAATAGCAGCTGAGAGACACTGGATTATGGAAAATGCTAAGTTAAACCAACGTATGTATTTTAAGAATGCCTTAACTTCAGAATGGAAGTCACAAAATATGACTTGCATTGAGGGAGAGGTTTTTCGGAAACAAAAAGCAATGGATTACTTTAAAATTAATAGAGCTCCTGAGGATCTTGGCTGCAGACATGAAAGAAAAACCAAGAAAGACTAGAAGACAAGTGCATAAGCTGATCCCTCAACATGGGAACACCCCTGAGACTGGATGAGACATGATAAATCTTGTTGGCTACACAGTCCTCATGACTTATTATTACATGCCATTCTTTCATATGGCCCATGCCATATGAAGTATGGTTATACAGTCCAAACAGACTTATAAAGTTGAAAGATGCCTTTTACCTGCTCAAACATAGAACAGAAAATCATCTTTACCTGACTTGTGTACACCCCACATTCCCTATTTGTGTTAATGCAGATATATATGTTATCTCTAAAATTTTGTGTGTTTTCAGAAAATAGGACCCAAAACCAATGAAAACAAGTAGCCCAGGTGATCCAGCTTCTCAAAATGCTTCTATTGCAGTTTCCTCAAAATTCTGCATCCAGAACAACTTCAAAGCTGCTAGCTGAGATAGTCCAGCCTCATGCACTATTCCAGTCAGGACTTCAGACAAGCTCTGCATTTTTCCATCACACAGACACTAAATAAAAAATAATACAGCTAGCTCTCCCAGAACTTGACCATTGTCCCAATTTTCTCAGGGTTCCCTAGAGATGTCATCACTCACAGACAACAGGAAGCAGTCTAGAGAACATGATGCCCACATTCCCAAAAGGTGGTGTTTTTGGTCATTCAATGGATTATGGATGTTTATCATCATTTGGGAAGGGGACTGGTTGCAAGTTGTTGTTGGTCATGGTCAGGGAGAAAACTGAATGAAGGAGATTAGAATTAGGGATCTCTTTCTGAAGGGAAAAAGGGGGGATATAGTAAAGAAATGATATGAAAAAAGGTAGAATATTGAATCTACTTTTAAATTTAAAAAGTAATTACTAGTCTCAAATATTTTATATTGGTATAGATTTTTATATATTGATACAAATTTAAGTTTCTTTTTGTTATACTGTATATATGTTTCTACTCTTTAAGGTATTATAGCTCATTTAAAAAAGTAATGAATAATTAAGAAATACAGGTTAGCCTTCCTGGTGGTGATGACCTTCTTTTGAGAACATGCCTCATGCAAAGGATCTCCTTCATCCCTCTCCTGTTGGAGCCCACTAGGTTTCCTAGTGGCTGTATCCAGCAGGACTGAATGGGGGGTTGATTGGACCACGGGCATGGGTACCAGGTGTTTGTAAGGGTCTAATTAGCCAAGGGGGAGTCTTTTGCTCCACCCCTGGCATTGTTATAAATAGACCTTTGGAATAAAGTTCTGGGCCAGTGGATAAGGATCCAGGCCCACTGGAGTCTATCCTGTGTTTTCTCTCTGTTTCTCTCCATTCTCTATTTCTAACTAAGTCTCTTATCCCTCAATCCTCAAGAGTTCCTGGGGTAAATAAGTGTGCGGGCTGGTCTCCCATACTCTCCAGAAGAGGAAAAGAGGAAACACAAGAAAAAGCATCTGGTACAGAGCCCCAATTCCTACTTCATGGATGTGAAATGCCCAGGATGCTGTAAGATCACCACGGTCTTTAGCCATGCACAATCGGTAGTCTTGTGTGTTGGCTGCTCCAATGTCCTCTATCAGCCTACAGGTTTTGGAAAAGCAAGGCTGACCGAAGGATGCTCCTTCAGGAGGAAGCATCACTGAAAACACCTGATTCAAGATGAGTGGGAACCATCCCAATTAACACATTTTGGATATATTTAAAAAAAAAAAAAAAAGAAATACAGGTTAGTAGTCATCTATAATAAATCAAACTTGTAGTCATGTTAGCTATGTTTTTAAGGTCAAACAAATATATTTTAAATAGATGGTCTTTAAACACTTCGGAGGCGTGCATTTAAAATGTTATAATAACATTTATTAATTTATTTTTTATTTATTAGTATATATTAAATTTAAAATGTTATAATAACATAAGGCTTTTTATGACAATAAGAATACAATATGTCTACTCCTGACAGCACCAATTTACTTCAAAAAAGGATGATGTGCATCAAAGAACCTCCATTTGGAGTTTGCTCTCAATGTGGCAAAGCTAGCCGTTTGGGCATGAAACTGCCCTTGCCCTGACTGCTGACAGTGTGCTGTCTAAATTGGACAAGAGGACACAAAAGAAAGTGACTGCTGAACTTTGCCAAGACAAGGTAGGACAGTGCTTCAAAATTCCTTCTTGACTGTGAAGTCTCTCAGATATTCTAGGCCTATAGGCTTCTGAAGATGGATGCCCCAACACTGCAGAAGAACCTTGGATGACTGTCCTGACAGCCAGATGTTTCTGTCTTTTCTTTAGTTTTGGAAGTTGCTTGCTCTGTACTTCCTGCTTACTCAGGTAATATTATATCCTTCTCTGGGCTTTGATAGGGTTGAAGACTAGATATAGTTACAGTTTTCCTTGTTACCAAATTCAGAAAAGAAACTCACAAAAGAGGTGTAAAGTGTATAGAGTTAAAAAACATAAAAACTTAAGTTGTTTATCTAAGAAAATGTTTTGAAGTCTAAAAAGATATTTTTAGGATGCTAATACAAGTTATGATAACAATGGTTTAGGTATAAAACTTTAGATTCATCAAGATAGAATAGATAATAGAGTATTTTCTCCCAATATGTGAAATACAAATGGACTGACATTGTAAATATAATTCTTACCTGATAATTGTTCTTATTGAATATAGTTTTACTATGTTAGAGTTAAAACCTTTCCTTTTTTTTTTTTTTTGGTTTTTCGAGTCAGGGTTTCTCTGTGTAGCTTTGCGCCTCTCCTGGAACTCACTTGGTAGCCCAGGCTGGCCTCGAATTCACAGAGATCCACCTGGCTCTGCTTCCCGAGTGCTGGGATTAAAGGTGTGTGCCACCACCGCCTGGCCCTTTCCTTTTAATTTAGGCGAAAAGGGGGAAATGTTATGGAATATTTGTTTACACTGTGAAGATGTATCTTTGCCAAGGTACTTTCTGATTGGTTTAATAAAGAGCTAAATGGCCAATAGCTAGGCAGGAAGAGACTCAAAGGACCTGTTAACTGAACAGGAAGGCAGCTGGAAAGGACTGATTAGGAAGGAGACGTTTCAATTACTCTTTAAAAGAAATGGGTCTTCTCCAAGCATCGGGCATTTCAAATGAAGAGAGACAGAAATGAAGTACATCTAGAGCTCAGGGCAACATTCAAACTGACTGGAATACAGAGTAGGAGATAAGATTGGTATTAAAAATCTGCAGAACGTTAAGAAACTAAATATTCCATGTTAGACTGTTACATAAATAAATAAATTTCCATAAAATTGAGTTGAGTGTGGTGACAAACATAATTCCAACTACTCAGGAGGCAGAGGCAGGAGGATCAGAAATCCCAAGCCTAGCCTGGCCTGTAGAGTGAGATACTGTCTGCAGAAGAGCCACCTACAAAGGAACACTAAGATTACCAGGTGTTCTCACAGAACCCAGGAACTGGAGCACCTGGGCTTGCTGCTGCTTCCCTGACTGAGACTGGGCCTACAATAAATGAATGTGGGCATTTACATCATTAGGATACATTCTTCTCGTTTGTAGTCTTGCCTCCATCTTTTACTTGCCAAGCTGGGAAATGTGCCTTTTGACCTCTTCTAAGCTTTTCATATTTCAGGTTTAGCCACCAAGAAGAGAGCACAGCTCTCTTTATCCCTAGTTTAGAATTCTTGGGAGACACTCACTGGTGGCTGGGGCTTGTTTAGGTGCCTGAGCCAAACAAATCAATTGTTGTTGGGGTCATGATCATGCCCAGGCACAGCTGCTCCATCATGAGTTCTGTGGATGGAGTCAGAAGAAGCCTGAGTTCTTGAAAGGGGTGGAAAGCTGGGCAGAAGAGTCCCTAGATGCCCCGTCTCCTCCTTTCTACCCTTACTACTCTGTCCACCAGCTGCTGCCCTGCAGCCAAGGTCTTTCCGCCTTTTCCAGCCTCTTCTATATCATTTCTAAGTTCCTCACCCCTGTTAGTCTACTTGCTATCTTTCCTTCTGACCTGGCGGCAGTGTGGTTTTCACTTTTTGGTTTTGAGAAAGGCCTTGCTATCAAGCTGGCCTCAAAATTAACTGTGATTCTCTTCCCACAGCCTCCTAAGTACTAAAAAAATCTGAAAAAGTTTGGCATAATTGGAACAATATTGCCAAATATGTTCGTTTTTATATTATGTCTTTCATCTAAGGAAGGAGAAGTTAGCATTCTCTCCCTCTACCAGGTATGGTGTCTCACTCTTGTAATTCAAGGAATCAGACGTCTAAGGCCAGCCTGGGCTACAGAGTGAGACCCTATCTAGAACAAGCAAACAACAACAGTAAAAACTTCTTCTCATTCCATGGTCATATGCAAGACAGTTGTGTGCTACAAGATAACAGAGGAAGAGGCATAAGATACACAGAACTCTAAAACATCAAAAACAGACATCTCTCTCATAAAATCAAGACTTTAGTTTTGGGGACTGTGGTAGTTTGAATGTAATTGGCTCCCACAAGCTCATAGGGAATGACACTATGAGGAGGTACGGCTTTGTTGCAATAGGTATGGCCTTGTTGGAGGAAGTGTGTCACTGTGGGAGTGGGCTTTGAGATCTCATATATGCTCAAGCCACGCCCAGTGTCTTAGACCACTTTCTGTTGCTTGTAAGATGGAGGACTCTCAGCTACCTCTCCAGCACCATGTCTGCCTGAATGGCACTATGCCCCACCAGGATGATAATGGACAGAACCTCTGACACTGTAAGCTGCCACCTCAGTTAAATGTTTTCCTGATTAACAGTGACCATGGTCTTGGTTTCTCTTCACAGCAATAGAAACCCTAACTCAGACAGGTACAAAATGGACAGATCAGGATTAATAAGCTAGGTATCCCATGAACCAGGGAAAAGGGTCTTGGCTTTTTCACATAGTCCTTTATGGAAACTGGTTCATTTTTGCTTCAGTGGCAGCACAGGAAAAGTTTTACTGTACTTCTTTATTAATGTATTAATGTTAGTAGTCCTAGCTAGAAGGATTTTAGCTAGTGGCGCTCAAGAAATGTTGACAGGATATTTTCTCCAACATCTTGGCTATACCTCCTACATCAAAAGAATATGTATTAGTTGGGTGTGACAGTGCATGCCTTTATTCCTAGCACCTGGAGGCAGAGGCAGGTGGATCTCTGTTTGAGGCTTAGCTTGGTCTACATAGTGAGTTCTAGGCCAGCCAGGGCTACATAGTGAGACTGCTGTCAAAGTAAGAGCAAATAAAAAAAAATCAACCAACACACACCCACACCCACACCCACACCCACACCCACACCCACATTGTATTAGGTCTAACTCTACGATGCTCCTAGTTATTCGCCATATATAATTCTCTCTTACAGATGGAACCTGTGACAATAAAGGAATAGTACTTCTGTGACCAGTTAATTAATAAGTAACCTTAAGTTAATAAAAGACAATGTCATCCTAGTGGGTTTCACCTAATCAGATGTACACTTAAAAAGGCCTGCCCATTCCTGTAAGAAAGGATTAAAAATGAGCAGAGGGTGTTTGGAGGGAGCCACTTGGGAAGCAACTTACAGCAACATCTAAGGGCTAAGAGCAGCTTGCGCGTGTGTGGCTGTGAGCAAGAGCATGCCAGTCCTGCAGCTTGGACAATGGAAGAGGAAGGAGTTCAGAAAAGTGAGTAGATCAGCCATACTGCCTTTGTTCCAGCCTTGTGAGACCCCAAGCAGAGAACAGCTCAGCTGTGCCTGGACTTCTGACCTACAGAAATCTAAGACAGGGTGGGGGTCTCACCAAGTGGTAGAGCATTTATCCAGCATGTGTGGGACCCTGGGTTCGACTTGTAGCATCACAAAAACTTCATAACAAAAGGTTTTGTTTTAAGCTGCTAACTTTGTGGCAATTACTAATAGACACATGTGAATGTGTATATGTGTTATATAATAACAATGTGATGGCATAACAAAGGACTTAGAATTCATTACGGTTCTTTGTTTTTCGTGTATGTGTGTCACTGTGCATGAGTGTTCGAAGGGTAACTTGCATGAGTTGGCTCTCCCCTTCCACGTGAATCCTGCGAACGTGCTCTTAGCCAGTGAGCCATGCCTCCAGCCTGATCATACTTTCTAACAAAGCCAAGTACACAAAGCATAGTCAGCAATATTACCTTAATGTCCCGAACTTCAAACGCTATCCTGTGGTCAGTGACTCTATCCTGGGTGAAATTATATGTCCGGATTCTCTCTGACTGTGCTCTTGTTCCCACCTGTCCCGGAACAAAAAGAAATTCATAGTTTTAATTTTAGAATTAAACATTACAGTATTTATTAAATCTTAATAAATTCCTTATACATGACTTTCTTGTTTGAAGGGCTTAAGTATCTACTAAGAACCCCTATATTCATAGACCAAGACAGGAACAGGCAGAAGAAAATCTTAAGACTGTGGGTTTGGGGCTGGGGAAGTAGCTGAGTGTATATATGTATACACATATGTATATCTGTATATATCTGTGTGTGTGTGTGTGTGTGTGTGTGTGTGTGTGTGTGTGTATATATATATATAATCTGTATGAGGGTTATCGGGTACCCTAGAACTGGAGTTACAGACAGTTGTAAGCTGCCATGTGGTTGCTGGGAATTGAACCTGAGTCCTCTGGAAGAACAGCCAGTGCTTTTAACCGCTGAGCCATCTCTCCAGCCCCCTGTGGATCCTTTTTGTCTGCTAAGAGCACACACTTGAACTCAGCATTCAAGATACTTCTTCACATGGACAGGCTTCCCAACATTATTTCTGAGAATCACGTGAACCTTTCCAATGCCATTTGTTATATCATGTCATATTCAGTGTTGTCTAGTTCATCATGTTAAGGGATGCCCTTCCCTACCACTCCCCTCCTACCTCACCCAGAAACTGGAATATGTTCTCTGACTCCTTAAACTTACAGTTTGGCATCACCACAGATCACCCCAGGCAATGGTTCCCTGTATGCTCGGTCTGCTCCTGTGCTGCTCCACAGCACTATCAATTGCTTTCACTTTTAAGATTACAGAAACACATTTCTGTATCTTTCCCCCATTCTCTCCCACTGCCCCAGCTCTCTTGTCCTTCCTTCAGACAGACTCCCACTGTACAGCACAGGCTGATCTGGAACTGGCAATCTTCTTGCCTCAGCCTCCCAAATACTGACTCATTTTCTTCAAGCCTGAGGCAGACAATATGAAATGAAACTTCTCATGGCGAGAATTTTGAAAAGTTACAGATTTCTACACTCAATCATAAACATACAGAAACAGAGACTGTGTGTTCTGAAACAGTCGCTCAGCTGTTCCTTCTGCCAAGCTGGGTTTGGAAAACAAATACTAGGACTCCACTCTAGATCAGTTAGATCAGAATCCTGGGGAGTGGGGGTGGGAGGCTGGATGTGAAGCATCTGCATAACTTCCTGGGTGACCAGGGACCCAGGGTTGAGCACTGGGCACGGCATAAAGACCACTGTATGGTGGAAGAAAAAGTTCTAGACAGTAGAAATTGCTACTAAAACAGCTCATGGGTACACACGGTAGTGGAGAGTTCTTTCTGGCCACTCAAATGGGACCTAATACACTGTCTCTCCTTACACTTCCAGAAGCTGGGACGTGGGCAAAGAATGGCGGACAGCCAGGGAAAGGGTCACATCGTGATGGATCACGGTGAGCAGAATGGTTATGATCTAAAAGGTTTTTCGTTGTTTCGGTTTTGTTTTTGTTTTTTTTTTTCCAGACAGGATTTCTCTGTGTGACAACTTGGGCTGTCCCCTGTCTCTGCCTCCCAAATGCTAAGATTAAAGGTGTGTGCCACCACACCCAGGTATTTAAAAGATTCATGCAATTCATTTTTCTAAAAGGCCACAAAAGTCTTCCAAGTTTGATTTATTGCAGCATGTCTATATGTAAATAACACATAAAAGCACATTTCTTTCTGCCTGCCTTCTCGCCTTCCTCTCTCTTTTTTAAATTTCTTCCTGCAGTACTGAGGTCAAAGCTAGGGCCCTGCACACAAGGTGAGTGCTTGAAGTGCCATTTATGTTTGATCCATATAGAGTTCTAATAAAAAACACAGGCCTTTAAGTATCTTAAAATCTTCTAATCTTCTAATCTTTCCAGGGAATTATTTTGTCTTAAAACCAATTTCTGAAAGGCTATGGTGGCGCACTCCTTTAATTTCAGCACTCAGGAGGCAAAGGCAGGTGGATCTCTTTGATTTTGAGGACAGCCTGGTCTAGAGAGCTAGTTCTAGGACAGCCAAGGCTACACAGAGAAACCCTGTCTCAAAAAACAAAACAAACAAACAAACAAACACCAATTTCCTTTTAAAACAGTTACAACATAAACACCATTAGGAAATACTTCATTCATTTACTCCTTTGGAAAGAAAACTAGCCATGACTAAATGCAATCCCAACACCTCAGGCTACATTTAGAGGATTTAAGCTCTTCCTCATTTACAAACAAGCACACTTCCCCACGTTCTCGTCGATTCATGTCAGGACACACACTGCATTTTTCCGTGAGATGACTTTGCTGCAGTGTTGCAACTGTTACACGTATCTCACCTGCAGTTTTCTAGCACTCTGTTGCTGACACTTGTCTCTCTCGGCTATCCGTTGGTAGAGTCTAGCTCTCAACACACGCAAAGCTATTTCTTTGTTTTTTAGCTGTGATCGTTCTTGCTGGCACTCTACTACCAGTCCTGAAAAACAACAGGAATCAGGTAAAGTATCACTTCTCATTTCCACAGGTCAAATAAAGTGGAAACAAAGAACATTTTATTGATTGTTATTTGTGACAGGGTCTCACTGAGCAGCCCCGGCTCTACCTCAGGAGTTCTGGAATAAAGGTGTGGACCACCACACCTGGCTGAGGAACACTGTAAGGGGAAAGGTCCATCAGGAAATATGACGAAAGGTAAACAACAGTTTAGATTTAGCACACTTCGGAAATTGTTGGTAATAACCGTATGGCCCTGCTTAGATTCTGATATCTAAATGACATATTTCACCTTTTTCTTATTTCTTTCCTGTTTTCAAGACAGGTACTCACTATGTAGTCTTGTTTGTTTGGGTTTTGGGGGTTTTTTTGGGTTTTTTGTTTGTTTGTTTGTTTGGTTGGTTGGTTGGTTTTTTGAGACAGGGTTTCTTTGTGTAGCTTTGCGCCTTTCCTGGAACTCACTCTGTAGACCAGGCTGGCCTCAAACTCGCAGAGATCCGCCTGCCTCTGCCTCCCAAGTGCTGGGATTAAAGGCGTGCACCACCACCGCCCGGCACTGTTTGTTTGTTTTTTAAAGACAGTTTCTCTGTGTATAGCCCTGGCTCTGTAGACCAGGCTGGCCTTGAACTCACAGAGATCCACCTGCCTCTGCCTCCCAACTAAGTGCTGGTAGCAAAGATGAGTCACAGTACCTTTCCTTTTTTGTTTTTTTGTTTGTTTGTTTGCTTGTTTGTTTTTTTTTAAACAAGGTCTCCCTGCAGTCCAGGCAGCCCTTAAGCTGGTGAGCAGACATCGCCTCTCAGTGCTGTGTTTACAGAGTACCGGGATCACAGGGTGTGCTAAGAGGTGTGACTAAGATCTGCAGATGAGAGTGCTGAGGCAGCAGGTGCCATGTTTACTTTTCTTCTCTGAGCATTTCCTGTCTTTTTCTGCTCTTCCACAAGTAAACTTCTGCCATCCTCCAGGGACCGCTGTCCACCCTGTCCTATCCAGGAAGCACTTGGCCTTTCCTCGTTCAGTCACAGACACACAGAAAGAGGGCTGATGTGGAAAACACACCTTTATGCAATCTGGGAACGTAGCTCAATGGCAGAGCATTTGCCAGATGCGGGTGAAGCCTGGGGTTCACTCCTGAGTGTCGCTGCCACCACTGCACTCTCTGCCCCCAACAAAAACAGATGTGGCAGATGTGAGACCCCTGATGGAGGTGCTGAGAACTGCACTCCAGTCCTCTGCAAGAACAGTGTGTGCTCTTTTAACTCCATCGCAGCTCTCTCCAATCCTGGCTTGCATTTAAGAGTGCTTTGTTTGTATTTTGTTTGTTTTCTGACAAATAAAGCTTGCCTGGAGATCAGAGGGCAGAGCTAGCCATTAGTTAACCATAGAGGCCAGGCAGTGGCGGCACACACCTTTAATCCCAGCACTTGGGAGGAGGAAGCAGGAAGATCAGGAGTTCAAGGCCACCCTGGGCTATATGAGATTGAACCAGTCTAAAAGAGAAACAGAGCTGGTGGCTCACACCTCTGATCCCGGTACTTGGGATCTCCTGCCTCTGATCCCAGCACTTGGGATCTCCTGCCTCTGATCCCAGCACTAGGGAGGTGGAGACAGGAATATAAGGCGGATGGAGACAGGATCTTGGCGCCCATGCTGTTTGAAGATTCGTAGAGACGAGACAGGTTCACCCACCCATTGCGTTTGAGATTTCTTAGAGGTAAGAGCTCAGAGCAGGGCTGCTCTGCTTCTCTGATCTTTCAGCTTTCACCCTCACTATCCGACTCCGGGTTTTTTGTCAAGACTAATTAGAATCCCGCTTCAGTGCTTGCTCATCAAGCATGAGGACCAGAGTTTGGATCCTAGCACCCATATAATGAGCCAGGTGTCCCACAAACACCTGTAACTCCAGCTCTTTAGGATCAGACAGACTCCTTCTGGCCTTGATGCGTGCGGAGACGTGCATACCTGCATACACTCACACAGACAGACAGACACACACACACACACACACACACACATACACACACACAAATTTATTATTTTTGTTAGTAACTTAAAAAGAAATGAAAATTTAAAAAGAAAAATTGTTTTAGTCTGAAAAATGATGCTTATACACTACATAACAACTTGGCCAATGACAGTCTGCACATACAATAGTTGTCCTATTAAATCTTATTACCTGCTGAGAGTATTAAAAAGAAAGCGTACAATTTATCAAGGTGACCAAGTGGCCAATATTGAGGGCAGCAGAGCCTCATGGCAGTAGCAGTTCATCTACAAGATGAGACAGGATCCACAGCAATGGCATGTCCATGCTGTATCTGTTTCCTTCAGAACTGAACATGGCTCATGGAGCACAGCCCATGGAGCACTGCTGTCTAGCATATCCAAGCACCTTTCCTGGACAGATATGCTTACACCTGCATCCTTCAAAGGAGGAACTGTTTCCAAACAGAAGGAGAAAACAGAGCCACAATGCCATTGCTATCTTTAAAAGTTTTGTGCAAAGAACTGTAAATCTATTCAAATATATAATACTTGGCTCTCAGTTGGTGGAACTGTTTGGGAAGGATTAGGAGGTGTGGCCTGATTGGGCAGGTGTGTCACTGGGGTGGGTTTTAAGGTTTCAAAGCCCACACCATTCAGTTAGCTCTCTCTGCCTTGTGCTTGTGGATCAAGACATGAGCTCCCAGCTACTGCTCCAGCACCATGCCTGCTGCCTGCTGCCATGCCTGCTGCCTGCTGTCATGCTCCCGGCCATGATGGTCATGGACTCTGACCCTCTGATGCCATGAGCCTAAATCAAACATTTTCTTTTATAAGTTGCCTTGGTCATGGTGTCCTATCACAGCAATAGAAAGTAACTAAGACAAAAGCAAAGGACTTGCTCACCTGTGGGGATGTGGACAAGTCTCACAGCACTGTCTGTTGTGTTAACATGCTGCCCTCCTGCTCCTTTGGATCGAAATGTGTCTATTCGTAGGTCCCTGGGATCCACTTTCACATCTACCTAGGACAAAATATATAGCTTCATTAAATTCCACAGATACTTTATTCTGAGATTTTTCAAGTAAACTAAATATTTATGAAACCATTAATTAAAAACATAAAGAAAAAGAAATGATACCAAAGAAAGAACCATAAATGACCTATTTCTCTCTCTGTCCTCTCCCCTTTGTTTGAGTGTGTTTACTGGGGGGTCACATTTTAATTCCTTGAACTTTATTTGAAAAGCAGATCCGAGGCCGGGCGGTGGTGGCGCACGCCTTTAATCCCAGCACTTGGGAGGCAGAGCCAGGCGGATCTTTGTGAGTTCAAGGCCAGCCTGGGCTACCAAGTGAGTTCCAGGAAAGGCGCAAAGCTACACAGAGAAACCCTGTCTCGAAAAACAAAAAAAAAAAAAAAGAAAAGAAAAGAAAAGAAAAGCAGATCTGAGAAGACATAACTGAGTTCAGAAGAAGAGTACAGGGCTGGTGAGATGGTTCAGCAGGTAAAGGCATCTTTATTTGAGGCTGAGGCCGAAGACTTGAACTCCACTCCTGGGACCCACATAGTAGGAGAGAATCGACTTCGTGAGTTGTCCTCTGACCTCCATGTGCAAGCTATGGGACACATGTGCTCACTCACATACAGACACACAAATATGTAAATGTAAATAAAAACTTTTTTTAAAAGACCATACTAGATTATCCGGATAGACTCTAAATACAATCCTAAGTGTCCTGACAAGACCCAGAGTTCCCTGTGTAGAGAAGACCATGTGAATTCAAAGTAGGGGTTAGAGCTGTCCATCTTCAAGCCACAAGAACACCTGGAGCTTCCTGAAGCTGGAAGCACAAAGGATACTATCCCTTCAGAGCGATTAAGACCATGCTGTCACCTTGATATTGGACCGTACGCCTCTATGATTGTGAGAGTAAATTGTTGCTGTTTTTATTATATTTATTTGTGTGTGTGTGCACAACAGCATGTGTGTGCCATGACATACTTGTGGAAGTCAGAGGACAACTGGTGGGAGTTAATTCTCTCCTTCCACCATGTGGATTCCAGGGATTAAACTCAGGTCATCAGGCTTGGCAACAAGTACTTTCAGCTAGTGAGTTATCTCGACAGTCTCTGTGACTTCTGTTTTAAATGAAAGAAAATAAACAAAACACTATAGGGATAATAAGGCTGATGTACCTGGGGAAGAGTTAAAGATGCTCAATAAAGACTATTAAGTTCAATTGTCAACCAAGAAAACAGACTTTCCTGGGAGGAAAGTCTTCTAGGGTTTCTCAGCACACTATACATCCCACGGAGCCAGTTTCCCTGGGTCCTGGTGAAGTTACCTCATCGGGCTGAGGCAGGACAATCACTGACATGGTTCCTGTGTGAATACGCTGCATCCTTGACGACAGGCCCACCTCTGGGATTCGCTGCACTCTGTGGATTCCACCTTCATACTTCAAATGCTTATAGACGCTGTCGCCGGAAACGCGGGCAGCTGCATGATGCAGTCCACCTAGAGAAAAGGTTCATAAATACTAGTGCAGTCTGCTCGGAAAGAGACTGGGATTGTAGCTATCCTTAATCTAAGGCCTGACTGTGCACACAGCACCTGAAATGGGAACCTGAAACAGATACCAGCTATACTATCCAATGTAGAACATATTAATATGTAAAAACATAAAAGGTATTACTTATGGTTATCTCTGGGGAGGTGAACAATAAATAGTGCATTTTATATTTTACTCTTTGTACTTTTTTTTTTTTTTTTGAGATAGGGTTTTGCTATGCAGCCCAGGCTGGCCTTAAACTCACAATACTGCTTCAGCCTCTGGAATACTGGGATTACATCTGGCTTGTACTTTTTGGATTCAAACTTTTCTATAAAGAGCAACTTTTACTTTTATAATAATAAGAAATATACCATTAAGAAAAATGGACTACTGGGACATTTTCTGCACTGAGTTACCTGTAAATTTTTAGGCAGATATGTGCCATACATTAGAAAACGCTCCATAACATAATTTCATACTCTTGAATATCTTTAGCCCTTCTAAGTTTCAAGAATTAAAAGTTAACACTTACCTGTGATGTGGAAATATTCTCACACGAAATATCTCAGTGCTTTGGCTTTAGCTTATCATCTAGCAGTTTTTTTTTTTTTTTTTTTTTTTTTTTTT
>CABHPR010133083.1:14684-55535 GCA_902168415.1 Peromyscus melanophrys | reverse complement strand
ACACACACACACACACACACACACACACACACACACACACACACACACAAAGCTTAAGGTAACATTTAAGTGCAGTAATGCCTTATATAGGCTGTTTTCCTTGTGCTGCTCCTGGGTTGCTTATAATCCCTATAATTCTTAGCAAGGTCCTGGGAAAGAGTAGAAAGAAATACCCAAGTAGTTGATATATTTTGCTTTTCTCTAATTCAGCCATAAATGTTATTTCTGTTTTTTTCAGATGTTAAATTGTTGTATTGAAAGAAAGAAAGCACGTGATGAGGGGAAAAAGACGAGCCCTTCAGATAATGTAACTAATGCATATTCAGGGGGCCAGCTAGGCCTGGACCATCTCAGAGACACAGAGAAGGAAAAGGGAGAAGTGGGGAAATCCTGGGATTCCTGGAGCGATAGTGAAGAAGAATTCTTTGAATGCCTCAGTGATACTGAAGACCTTAAAGGAAATGGGCAGGAGGGTGGTAAGAAAGGAGGCCCCAAGGAGACGGCCACCTTCAAGCCGGAAGGACGCCTGCACCAGCATGGGAAGCTCACGCTGCTGCAGAACGGAGAGCCTCTCTACATTCCCGTGACCCAGGTGTGTGCACCAGGGCTTCCAACTCAGTGTCCTTTGGTGTTAGGGGAGAGTCTTTAAAGTCTGTTTAGGTTTGGAATTGAAGTGAACTGTGGTACTTTCAGGTCTGTCACTCTGAAATTGAGTGGTGTTTTGAAGCTTTAGTAGATAGTACTCACCATATATAAGGTGATTTATTAATTCTTGGAGAATTCCATTCAGTGTGTTTTGATCATACTCACTCTCACCTCCTCCCCCTCACTTCTAGAATCTGGACCTTCCCTATCCTCCCTAGCTTTGTATCCTTTTTTTTTTTTTTTTTTTAAATAGCCCATTACCTCCATTTTTTTTTTTTTGCCCATATACTCCTGGGTCTGGAGCCATCCACTGGAACATGGTTGGCCTACCAGGAGCCACACCCTTAAAGGAAAACTGACTCTCTTCTCTTTGGAAGTCATCGCCTATCCATGCCTCTCAGTCATGGGTGGGAGCTCATGAACTCCTTCCCACTCCATGTTGGAATGTTGACTGGCTTGATCCTATGCAGACAGCTACAGCTGCTGTGAACCAGTGAGTGCAGTGGCCTGTCAGGTCCAGAGATGCTAATTAGGTTTGGTCTTCCTCTTCCACAGTGGTCCCTGAGCCTCGTGGAATTATTATTTCTTAAACTGAGTATGGAATACTCTAAGAATATGGAATGGAAAGAACAAAAATAATAGCCCTTCAATTAGGATTGTTTTTATTTATTTATTTATTTATTTATTATTTTTTATTTTTTTTTTGAGCTGAGGATCAAACCCAGGGCCTTGCGCTTGCTAGACAAGCGCTCTACCACTGAGCTAAATCCCCAACCCCTGTTTTTATTTCTTGAAACATTTTTTTTTTTTTTTTTTGGTTTTTCGAGACAGGGTTTCTCTGTGTAGCTTTGTGCCTTTCCTGGAGCTCACTTGGTAGCCCAGGCTGGCCTTGAACTCACAGAGATCCGCCTGCCTCTGCCTCCCGAGTGCTGGGATTAAAGGCGTGCGCCACCAACGCCTGGCTGAAACATTTTTAAAAACCACTTTAAACCATTAGTGCAGAACTCGGTGTCTAGGAAAGAACAATTTCATTTTGGTGGTTGGCTTTTGCATAAGTGATATGTGAGTACCTATTATTGTAAAAATAGCAAGCTACTGCCCACTGGTTCAGCTCTTATCCTCAGAGGTAACTATTATTACTAGTTTAAGTTAATGTTTCTACACTTGTTTCTTTGCATTCATGTGTGCATATTGATACTTAGGATTTGATTCGTTTCTGAATGTGTGCACTGATATTCAGCTCTTCATTTATCCTGTTTTGAGGGTCACCTCTTAACATTATATGTACATCTGTGCCATTTATAATTGCTGCATAATATTCTAATACATGGAAGAGCTACAGCTTATTTAATTATTCCTGTTGATCATGGTGCATGTCATTTGCGAGGTTTTGTTCTTTTAAGTGGTCTGTATCATGAGTCCCTGACATTACATGAGAAAAATGGCATTCCTAGGTAAGTGGATAGATGTTATCAAGTTCTCTTTAAAAAGGTTGTACCTGTTTTACATTCTCATCGGTGGTAAATTAAAGGGTATGGAAACATAAACTCTCACTTTCTTCCTTTCTCATATGATGACATGCTTAGTGTGTGCTAACCCATTATAGCCATGGCAGTTTAGCAAGAAAATACAACAAGGTTCTAGCACTGAAATTACGTACATTTTATTTCACTTTCATAAACCACATTTCCAGTCAGTGTCATTGTCGGTAGTATACTGGTGCAGTATCTTCTATTTCCTTGACCTTTTCTTTTTTTCTTTTTCTTTTTTGAGAAAGGGTTTACTATGTAGCCCTGATCACTGTGATGATCAGGCTGGCCCCGAACTCATTGAGATCTGCTTGCTTTTGTTACCTGACTGCTGATTTAAAGTGTACACCACAATGCCTGGCTATTTTCCTGACTTTTGATGAACCTAAGCATCCTTCAATGTTTATTGCCCATGATTTCCTATGAATTGACTGGTTTATATATCATGAAATGTTTTCATAACTATTATGAAACTCTGTCTCTAAGTGGTCGATCTGATTTGTATCCTCACCAACAATGCATGTAATTATTGTATGTGATCCCCTTTACTTGATATATCATGGGTCCACATACAGTAATAAATAAATAAAACATAAATGGGACCATTTGTATTATATGTTCACAGGATAATACAGTTTTGTCCTGATTAGTTTTTGTCAATGTGGGCACAAAGGAGAGTCACCAGGGAAGAGAAAACCTCACTGGAGGAATTGGCTCCATAAGATATTTTCCTGGTGAATGATTGATGTTGGGAAGGAAGCTCAGCCTACTGGATGGTGCCACCTTTAGGCAGGTGGTCCTGGGCTGTATAAGAAAGCAGGCTGAGCAAGTCAGAGAGCAATCAGTTGAAACAGCATGACTCCGTGGCCTCAGCTTCAGTTTCTGCTGCTAGGTTCCAGCCCTGAATACCTGCCCTGACTTCCCTCAGCCATGGATCTTGACTTGAGAATTATAAGATAAAATAAACTCTTTCCTCCTCAAGGTGGTTTTGGTCAGCATTGCTACAGCAAACCTAACTAGGACAGAAATATTCTTGGCTTTTGGTGTGGGGAGAAAGGAGAAAGTTGAGTCAGGTCTCATGTAGCCCCCGTTGGTGTTGAATTGACTGTGAAGCTGAGGATGATCTTAAACCCCAGATCCTTTAGCCTCCATCTCCCAAGTGCTAGGATTGCAGGCATGTACCGTCATGCCTAGCTATGCGTGTGTTTATATGGCTCCCCGTTTCAGCATCGTTTTGTTTTGGATTCATGTATATTATTGTACTAGTGGTTCATTCATATTTATTATTTAGTAATTTTTCCAAACCTTCTCTTCCCTCCTGTGACTTCACAGCTATAAAAATAGCTCCATAATAGCAGGAGTGAAGGCCTCTGCTCTGAAGTGTGGTGTTTCAGTAAAAGCTCATGTAATTTGTAAACCTGTCTGCTTAATAATCATATTTAGTTCGAGGGAGAGAATGAGGTTTACATGTGTTTTTCTTGTAACTGCTGGTGTTTACTAAATGTGTACCAGGACTTAGCCTTCAGAAAGAGCCTCTGAAAGGAATGAGGTCCCATAATGGGATTCCAGTATAGACTTACTGCCTTGGGGACTGTTTATCTGAACCACTATGCCATCCTGCCTCTCCAATCATTGTCCACCCTGTGTGTCAGTGAGGCTTACCTGGTACTTAATTGTTGTTGATTAAAAGTGGTGGATGGTAGCTCTAGAACTAAGAGACAGACCTTTGTGACTTCACATCAGTACTGAGCATTGTAGCAGTGATCAGGCTCAGCCCATTGTTTGCACTAAAACCTTTTGTTGCAGTTTGTGATGACATAATCATTAGGACTTCATTTCTCTACCATTAATAGGCAGAAATGTATGCAGTAAATGCCAGTCCCTGTCTTAGCTTTGAGTTCTTGACAAGGGAAACTTGGTAGTCTTGTCCATCAGGGATAGGACACCAGAGAGTCATTTATTCTTCATTTGTTACTTTTTAAATGGAGGATTGTTAAAATTTGCATTTCTCTGAATTCGTTCAAATGTGTATGCTATGGCTACAAGACTAGAAATAACTCTTTATTCCATTTTTATGGTTCTACTTTGTCTAAAAGGGGCCACTGGTAACTTTTGTCCTTTTGTGTTTCACAGGAACCAGCACCCATGACAGAAGATCTGCTGGAAGAGCAGTCGGAGGTTTTAGCTAAATTAGGGACATCTGCTGAGGGAGCGCACCTCCGCGCACGCATGCAGAGTGCCTGTCTGCTTTCCGATATGGAGTCGTTTAAGGTGGGTCACACTTCAGAGCGCTGGGTCTCCTTTCAGCTGTTCCGGGATGAAACTATGACGTGAAGGCCGTGTCTTTTTTAAGTGTTTGGATTTATTACTTGTTACAAATGCTATCTCAGCCCCCAAAGGACATACCAGACACAACTTCTTAGGTTTGGAAAAAGAAAATTAACCTGCTTTCCAAAACTGAGAATTGAATAAATTCTCTCTGTGGTAGGGATGTTTTTTCATTTGTGTGTGCTTAACCAATTTAAGGATTTTTGTTTGTTTGTTTGTTTTGTTTTTTGTTTTTTCGAGACAGGGTTTCTCTGTGTAATTTTGGTGCCTGTCCTGGATCTCACTCTGTAGACCAGACTGGATGGCCAGTTTAAGGCTTTTAGGAAACTCTTGGGGTTTAATGTGAATTTTATTACTCAACAAACATTTGGGCGCCACACATTGAGTAGGTAGAGGGAGATACAGTATTTAGTCTATTGAGCTTATGAGAGAAGATTTATGTCTAACTGACTAGTCGTCAAGGAATGCAGGGTTGGAGACGTAACTGACTTGTTGACGAGTTATGGGAAGTTTCTCAGAAGAGTCAGTATTTGCTACCTGGAGGAGGTTATTGTGGGCTTGGATGAATGCTTAGGTGACACTTTAAAGTGCTGACCTAACACCATAAGTAGAAATTCCACACTGTGAGACTTTCATACACAAAATTATCATAGTGTGTGTATATATATGTGGTGTACATGAAAAGTAAGTGAATTTCATGTTTAGACTTGATTCTAAGCTCATTTTGTGTCTGTAAAAATTCACAAATCTAAAAAAGTTCAAAACACTTCCAGCCCCATGTATTTTGGATTACAGAATACTCTACCTGAATGTGAACAAGACCTGAGATGGGGAGGCCAGTGGGCCAAAGGCTTCCCTATCTACTCATGAAGTTCTGAACTTCTCTTCCATCACAGTGGCCTCTGTCTCCCCAGTTCATAGCCCGTCTCAGTCCACGTCTGTCCTGAAGGATGGCCTGAGTTTGGTTTCTTTCTGAAATGCTTGTTTTCTTTTTAAACATAAGCACTGCATGACTACCATTCCCACTTTCTTCCCTTCCTGCTGGAGGTCAGTGACGAGAAATGGGGGCCTTTTCTTCTCGACCTATTTGTGACTTTTATTCTGCTGTGCAGTATTGAAAATAGTTGACATGGTGGATAAGAGAAGCCAAATTTCTCTCTGGATAAGACCAAAAAGAAGGGAGTCAGCTGGTGTGGATGGGTACAGCAAGAAATGTGCACCTCCGCTGCAGTTTTCCTTCCGACCTCTAGCTGTCTTCTAGTTTAGTTCTCTGTGCAGAGGTGTGCATAGGAAGATATTACAGACTGGAACTGTGCAGTTCTTTTAACATTGTGCAGGGACAGAACTGCGGCTGGTTAAATGCTTTTGGATGAAGCCGGGCACCTCCAAATCTGTCTATAACATTGTTTTAACCAGTAGGTAGAGGCACATGTGTAAGGTGGTTCTTAGAAACACAGCTGTGTGGGATAGATGCTTTTAAAAGTAAATAGTTGCTCTAAATATATGGGTTGCCTTTCTCTTCCTGCATAGGAGCAATTGATTATTAAAGCTGCTTAGAGATTCCAGGGTGGGGCTAGATGTGTGCCACGAAGCATCCATACATCATAAGGATTTACTCTGGGCCACCCCTTGTGATAAATCCTTTAACAGCCAAGAGAAGATAAGCCATGGCTGTAGTGTCGTCCAGCCTGGTGTATTACTAAGAACTTAGGGCAGGGGAGGGCTGTAACACAGGAGTTGAATATTGTTTTCTATTAAGCTTACTTTGTGTATGAGTCAGGTTTCAAAGATAGCCATCACACTGTCTTTACTCAGATGCATGTGCTGCCGGGGTAGGATCCAGACCTCTGCATAAATTCCTAGTCACTGTCACAGACTGTGGCGCTGCCTTACTAGAATAGATTCTAGAATTAGTGAAGAGCTCCTTAGTTGAGGGATGCTCAGGCTAGACTTTAAACCCCATAAGTTTAGCCAACACATTTGAAACAGACTGTTCTCACCAACAGTGCTTACCATGCCCATCCTTAGTTCTCTGTGAATAATACTGGACACTTGACCACAAGCATTGTGAGGCTCTTTATCTTCGAGGCTTGAAAGTAGAATTGCTGAAAAGATTTTGGCATAAATAATTGTTAATTCTAGGTACTTGTGCAGTGATTGGAACTTTAATGTTTGCTTTTAGAAGCCTGAACAATGGTAGTGGGGTTTCAGTTCCTTAACAGCATGGAAGCTTAGATGCTGGTGTTTTTCCATGAAACCTTAGAGTTTGGTTGCATATAGAACATGGGTGAGGCTAGCTGATATTTATTGCAGTGCTGGTGTTGACTAACTGAGGAGAAAAATACAGTTTCTGTCACTGAGGTATTCTGATTGAGCTGTGCATTAGTTAATTTACCACACTTGAGTTTATTTACTGCTTTGTTAAGTACTGAGTAGCTATACTACAAAGTTTGTACAAAGTCATCATATGAAAATTTTCCCCCTGTAAACATCTTCCATTTTAAATGTGCTTATTCAGACTTAAAGTGTTTTTGTGATTTTGCAAATAGGCTCGTCAGTAAATGTTGATTTTTTTATTTTTTTTTTAACTTTCTTTTGCTGAATTTTCACCTTAGGCAGCTAATCCAGGTTGTGTTCTGGAAGATTTTGTGAGGTGGTACTCGCCGAGGGACTACATTGAAGAGGAGGTGACTGACGAGAAGGGCAATGTGGTGCTGAAGGGAGAGCTGAGTGCCCGCATGAAGATCCCCAGCAACATGTGGGTGGAAGCTTGGGAAACTGCTAAGCCCATTCCAGCGAGACGCCAGAGGAGACTGTTTGATGACACCCGAGAGGCCGAAAAGGTAATAGGAAATTATTATTAAATCTTAGGGGAGTTTGCACACACTTAACAAGCAAAACATTGAAATTCTATAAGCTTTTGTGCACCTAACATCATAGTTAATGTTTTAGAGCTAGTTGTAAAGACAGTTGTGGTTTATATAGAACTCTTGCATCGTAGTGTCTCATATTTTATATCAGAAGTGATAAAAATGAGCATGTCCTAAGAAATTCATTGAAAATAACTAGGGAAATATTGAAACACGGGGATCTGAGTACATGAGTCTTGTTCAAAGTCTTTAGTTAAAAAGGGAGAAACAATCAAACTTTATGTGTATAAAAAATGCTTTCGGGCGGGTGGTGGTGGCACACGCCTTTAATCCCAGCACTTGAGGGGCAGAGGCAGGAGGATCTCTGTGAGGTCGAGGCCAGCCTGGTCTACAGAATGAGTTCCAGGACAGCCAGCGCTATGCAGAGAAACCCTGTCTCAAAAAACAAAACAAAACAAAAAATGCTTGTACTTCTAGAGAATAGTGGGCCTCCCTGGTTCCTGATTGACCCTTCCATCATCCCCATGAGTAAATTTAACAGTGAGTAAATCCATGCCTCCAGCATTATTAGAGATAGAAATAATAGAGATCTTCAGACTGACAGTGAGTAAGGAAATGAGCCAGATCCCAGTGGTGCTGCCTCTGCTGTAAGCTTGAGGATGCAGGAAGAGGGGCAGCAGTCCTGAAAGTCAAGAGAGGGACAACAGTGGAGCCTTGGAGAGAAGCCATCACTGTTAGATGCTGCGTCATGATACTGCAGGACCCCAGAGGTCAGGATGGTCACAGAAGATAAGACCTTGGTGCCCCATTGTGTTTTAGTTATCAGAACATCAGAGGGCAAGGTTCTTACACACCTGTGTGAGGTTCTGCCAGCTGTGTAAAAGTATTGCACATCCAGCCTTGTGTGTACATGATACTTGGTTATAATAGTAGACAACTATGTTACTGGGGTGCATTTACTGCAGTTAACTGTAAGCCATGTTATCCTGGCCCCAGCCTCGGATATCTGTTGTTCACGTGTCTTTTGGTTGATCAAGAGGCTGGACTGTGTCCAGTGATTGACACATCCTTTGGGTTTGCCCTAAGTGGTCTTTCATGTTCATGCATAATGAAGTCAGTGGTGAATTTCTCAGGACCTTTAAGTAATACATGGCTGTCTGTAGAAAAGAGAGGGTACCCTTAGGGACAGAAAAAGAAGGAGAAAGAAGTAAATAAGGGGAAGATTAAGTACTCTACAGAAACGAAAGATGACGGTCCACCTCCCACTGCTTACTCTGTTAAAGAAACTGCAGAAGATGGCACTTTACAGTTGTGATGTTGCCAGAATAGAGAAGGGCAGGGCACACACATATAAAACACGTTTAAAAGCAAAAATGCAGCATTGGTATTGTAAGCACTACATATACATAGTTTCATTTTACTTAAGCATCATAGCAGACTGGCGACAAGGTCTGTAGGCCGGCACAGGCCTTTTAAAGAAGAGGAGGGAGGAGAGAAAAGTTCACGTGGCACCAGCAGGGAGGAGTGACAGGCTTGGAGTCGTCTCTACCCTAGACTTACCCTGGGTAAATCTCACTCTTGGGAAATTCGGAGCAAGAGTTCAAGTGTTACTTTCATACTGCAACCTGCCAGTAAGATGCCTCTTGACTGTGGGGAAGGAACTCTGCCTGAGAACCCCACAGTGCTCAGGTGAAAATGTAATCAGAAACCATCTGTAAAGAAATTAGACAGGTTTCAAATGGTATGCCAACATCAGAGTGACAGTCAGGGCTGGAGCCATCATTCCCCCCAGACAACTGTATGGCTGCTCAGAGGAAGGAGCAGTATCAGTCACCTGACCTGTGGAGGACTGCCCACTGACAGACCCAACATCGGTTACCTGAACTTGACCCTGAAAAGATTACAGTCACAGTCCGGTCCTCCAGATTTGTTCAGGACTGTGACCAGCGATCTGAGAACTGATCTGAGAAGGCTTACCCAGGGGTATGACAAGCCTTGTGGAGCCCAGGAAGGAATGCCAAAAGAACCCAGGCTCCAGCGAGCAGTCATTCAGTATTCTGTTTTCAGGGATATACAGGGGGCTGAGCCTCATAACTTGACCACCACTCTAGCAGAGAAAAACCCTCCGATAACCTGGTCTCTCTTTAACATTGTAAACACTTCAGTGAGCAAATAAGGGTATTTAACTCCAGGTGCATAAATCTCAACACAAAACACAAGAAACAGGAAGAAACCATAGCAACCTGAGTGCTTAAAAAATCATGTATCCAGTAGTCATGTCCTCCAACATGGGTGAATTAGGTGAAATCTGGAATCATTAAAAAGAATGATTGTAAGTACGTTTAAAGAAGTCTTGGCTGGGCGTTGGTGGCGCACGCCTTTAATCCCAGTACTCGAGAGGCAGAGGCAGGCGGATCTCTGTGAGTTCGAGGCCAGCCTGGGCTACCAAGTGAGTTCCAGGAAAGGCGCAAAGCTACACAGAGAAACCCTGTCTCGAAAAACCAAAAAAAAAAAAAAAAAAAAAAAAAAGAAGTCTTAAAGATGGTGCTGGTGGCTCAGCTGTTAGTGGCACTTGCTCTTTAAGAGGACCTGGATTTGGCCGGGCGGTGGTGGCGTATGCCTTTAATCCCAGCACTCGGGAGCCTGGGCTACAGAGTGAGTTCCAGGAAAGGCCCTAAAGCTACACAGAGAAACCCTGTCTCAAACAAAAAAGAGGACTTGGATTTATTTCTAGCACTCACATGGTGGCTGACAGCCATCTGTAACTCCAGTTCCAGGGGAATCTGGGCGCCAGGTACACATGTGGTGCACATACACACATAAAGTCAGAGGTCACAAAGTCCTGAATGAATTCCAAGACACCACTAAACAGCTGAATGAACTAGGAAGGCAACAAAAGATATGAAATTGAAATTCAGTAAAGGGAAAAAATGCTGGAAACAAAAATTTAGTAAGAAGGTGCTAACAGAACATTTGAGATTGTGGGACCCTATGAAAAGACCACATCTATGAATTATTGTCATAGACGAAGAATTTCATGCTAAAGGCACAGAAAATATTTTCATTAAAATTACAGCAGAAATTTCCCCAAATATAGGTGAAGAGGTGCCCACCCATAAACAGGAGGCATTTAGAATTTCAAACAGACAACACCAAAGAACAACAACATCCATATTGTATTATAATCCAGATAGTAAACGTACAGAACCAAGAAGGTACGTTGAAAGCTGCAAGAGAGAAATGGCAAGGTGCATGTAAATTCAGGCCCGTCAGTCATAGCTGACTTCTCAACAGAAGCCTTCAAGGCTAGGGTGGCTTGGAATAATGTATTTGAAGCTCTGAAAGGACAGCTGCCAACCCAGACTACTATACCACAAAACTGTCTTTCATAATTAAAGGAGAAATTAAAACTCCACATGGAAAATCAAATTAAAAGGGACATGAAGTCAGGAGGGGAGACTCGGTGGGTCCTGAGTTGGAAGGAGGGAGTAGGGGGTGGATGAGATAAGAATAAATTGTATACATATATAAAATTTTCAAAGAGTATTTTTTTAAAAATCAGTCTGAAGGAATTCATGGCCTCCAAACTAGCTCTATAGGAGATATTTGAAAGATTCATTTTGACTGAAAAGAAAGAAACACACTCATGGGGCTCCAAGAAGAATAAACCACACTTTAGTGATAGAGAGGACTAGGAAACTACCACTCATCACGTGGTGCTGGGAAACCTGGGTATCAGCACATAACAATGAAACTTGATCCTTGACTTTGACTATGTATAAAAATCAACTCCAAGCCTGGCGGTGGTGGCGCATGCATTTAATCCCAGCACTCGGGAGGCAGAGGCAGGTGGATCTCTTTGAGTTCGAGGCCCATCTGGTCTATAGAATGAGTTCCAGGAAAGGCACAAAGCTACACAGAGAAACTCTGTCTTGAAAAACCAAAAAAAAAAAAAAAAAAAAAAAAAAAAAAGAGGAAGAAGAAGAAAGAAAAGAAAAGTTAAGGGGAAACAATTCAGGATAGAAGCATAGGTAAGGACTTCCTGACAAGGACTCCAGTCACTCAGGAAATGAGGCTAGCAGTTGACCATTGAGACCTCATGAGAGTGAAGAGCTTCAGAAGGTACTCATGTTTCAGAGAATTCATATCTAGAATGTACAAAGAACTCAAAAAACTTGCCGGGCAGTGATGGTGCACACCTTTAATCCCAGCACTCGGGAGGCAGAGGCAGGCGGATCTCTGTGAGTTCGAGGCCAGCCTGGGCTACCAAGTGAGTTCCAGGAAAGGCGCAAAGCTACACAGAGAAACCCTGTCTCGAAAAACCAAAAAAAAAAAAAAAAAAAAAAAAAGAGAGAGAAAAAAAAAACTTAAACAGTAGATCAAACAGCCCAATCAGAACATGGGCCCATAATGTAGTTGTCTGTATAGCAACTAGGAGAACTTTTGTATACAAATAAATTGCCACTCAGAAGATGTATATTAATTTTCTCATCATTATATAAGTGAGAGGATTATAAAATAACTAGTCATAAACTTAACAGGAAATACTTAAAATCTGAAGAAAACCATAAAAAACACTTAAATACATAGAACATCATTAAAATCATCTTACCGGGCCAGACGTGGTGGCACTCACCTTTAATCCCAGCACTCAGGAGGCAGAGCCAGGTGGATCTCTGTGAGTTCAAGGCCATCCTGGTCTACAGAGTGAGTTTCAGGACAGGCTCCAAAGCTACACAGGGAAACCCTGTCTCAAAAAAGGTCATTTTACCTTCAATTAATCAGTAAATTCACCATAATTACAACAAAAATACCAAAAGATGTTATTATGTAGCCAGTTTAGTTGATACTAATGTTCATTTGGAAAATTAAACATAACAGCCTCAGATGTGGAGTTGATACACAGTTGGCCATAAATGGATTTCTTTTTAGAGTGGTGAAAATACTCGTGTTTGGCTGTCCTACTGACTGTACAGTGTTGAATTGTGTTAAATGAGTGAACTCTTCTTTTTAATAAGCATGTAAAAACAGCTCAAACTTGACTGAAAAGGAAGAATCATCAGGGAACAGGACTGGGTTTGTATTTTAAACAGTGTGGTATTTGTGCTTCAATATTCTAATGAAACAGACTACTAAATTTGCCAATCCATGTAGAAATCTAGGCTTCTCAGTGTCTCTATAACACATAGTTGTTGGGTCAACTAGATACTTGTTTGTGAAAGGTCATATGGCATCCACAGTCAGGAAGCAGAGAGTGAATGCTGGCGCTCAGCTCACTTCCTCAGCCCATGGATGGTGCCACTTACAGTTAGGTCCAGGCTCATACCTCAGTCAGCCTAGTTGAGATAGACAACACTCACAGACGAGCCAAGAGGTTTGTCTTCTAAGTGACCAACAGTAATAAAAGTCTACCATCATTAAATGATCAAACTATAAAAAGTACATAAATTATTCTTTAAGGAAGAAATTCCATCTGTATTTCTGTGTTTGAGTGGACTTAAGACAGAAGGTAAACAAGTTCTGGGAGATACCTCTGTTTTGTGTTGAAGCCCATGAACATCTTCATAACCCCACTGTGAGATGATGCTTGTATTTTCTGCTGTCAACTAAAGGGAGGGTCCATGTGTTACACATGTCTCTATGTTTACAAGAAGAAATAATAGAGTTTTTATTAAAAAAAGAAGCAGATTGTGGAAGGCCACTAACAATCTTTAGAGATACTGAGAAAATAAAGTTACAAGATAGTATTTACACATTTAGTATTAGTGGCTATATCTAATGCCCTAAAAAAAAATCCTAGATTGAAAGCACTCTGCTGTTAACTGTCATGTTGTATTGTGACTTACAGATCATCCTCATTCTCTTTGCATGGTCCTAGTTTGCATGCATAACATAAAGACACAGGAAAATGTATAAAAGTAGTTACTACATTCCCAAGGGTTTTAGCGGCAGACCCTCACCTCTGCCATGGCTGCTGTTTAGCTGGGGAAGAGGCAGGAGTGAGTCAGTGTCAGGCTGCTGTGCCCTGGGGATGCCACTGCAGTTTCTGTGTCCCCTGCGTCTCCTGCAGGTGCTGCACTACCTGGCCATGCAGAAGCCTGCAGACCTAGCTCGGCACCTCCTGCCGTGTGTGATCCATGCAGCTGTTCTCAAGGTAAAGGAAGAAGGTAAATGTCGCAATTGATTAGTCCCTAAGTGCGTTTCCAAAGAAGTGTTTTTGGTTTCCTTTTTAACTGTTTCTTATCTTTTCATAACAGAAAGTCTGGAAAACATTCCTTCAGTTAAGAAAATTATAAAGCAGATCATAGCCCATTCCAGCAAAGTTCTGCACTTTCCCAGTCCCGAAGACAAGAAGTTGGAAGTAAGTGTTGTGTCAGGGTCTTGCCAAGAGTTCTCTCCCCACCTAGCAGTAATTACTTCAAAATTTTCTTTTTACAATTATTTATGGGATGGTGAAGATGGTATGCGTTCATGTCATGGAGGTCAGAGGTCAGGAAGGAATTGGTTCTCTCTCCTTCCTGGGCGTCAGGCTGGGTGGTGAGGGCCTTTCCCTGCTGAGCCGTCTCCTTGGCTCCTAAAGGGTTTTTAAAGGCGCTGCATCTCTGTTGTCCTCAGTGCTTGTGCCTCTCTCTCCGCTAGGAAATCATCCTGCAGATCACTAACGTGGAAGCTATCATAGCCCGAGCCCGGTCCCTGAAGGCCAAGTTTGGAACTGAGAAATGTGAGCAAGAGGAAGAAAAAGAAGACCTTGAGAGGTACTGTTCCTGGTGTGCCTCTGGCTGTCTGCAGGACAAGCTGCTAGTCTACTAGAAAAAATATAAAAATTCTGAGGTGTGATGGCATGGTGGCTCTTGGCTATAATCCCAGTGCTTGGAAAGCTGAATCAGCAGGAGGTTTACTTTGAATTTAAGGCGAGCCTGGGGTACATGGTGAGTTGTCCAGGTTAGCCAGGGCTATTGATGGAAACCCAGGAATGAAAGAACAAAATGAAGAAGTCCTGCCCCTCTGACTAGAGACAGAGACACTCAGTTCTCTTAGGATCAGGCATTTCTGTCCTTCCTGCTTTCCATGGGTGGGTTTAGGAGTTGTCATTGGAATCCACCCAGATGAGGCTCAGGCCACCTCACAAACACCCCCTTCCTTCCCATCTGTCTCCTCTAGGTTTGTCAGCTGCCTGCTGGAGCACCCCGAAGTGTCCGTCACTGGAGCTGGAAGAGGCCATGCGGGCCGGATCATCCACAAGCTCTTCGTGAATGCTCAGCGGGTATGTGAGTCTCTTGCCTGCCTTTGCCAGGATGACATTCTGAGTCCCACAGCAGGCTGACAGCACACAAGAGTCAGACTCCGGGGCTTCCCAGGCTTTGAGATCCACTGAGTTAAGGAAAAGGATAAGTGTGTTCAGACCTAAACTTTGGAGGTTAGAAGGATCTCACACTCATTGTTCTAAAAGCTAGTGGGGACTTAGTTAGCAAGGGCAGAGCTATGGTATGGGAAACCGTGTTTATACCTTCCCGTTTCTAACTAGTCTGTGGTAGGGACTGACTTGAGAGGAAAAGGATTTCAGACTATGAGGTCTGTGGAAACAGGCTTTAGCACAGAAGGAAACCCAGTTTAGAAAATTATCTTCATCATCCCCTCCACTCATGAAAGTTGGAGGCTAAGTTATGTAGCCACTCCACTACTGATTAAGGGGTAGTGGTCACACACACGTGCACACATGTGCACATGTATACACACAGGTGAATATCAGAGACCCAGGTGAAAGTATTAGGGTGTGCACTAAATATAACTCTCCCTGATCTGGAACGTGACGACACTAGAAAAAAGAACACCAGCTCAGCTTTGAGACCGTCATTCTCTACCAAGTGGAATCGTCTTTGGTGCACACATCGGCTGTCTGAGGGTTGCTGTTGCTGTGATAAAACACCATGACCAAAAGAAGGAAGTCAGAGCAGGAACTCAAACAGGGCAGGAACCTGGAGGCAGGAGCTGATGCAGAGGCCACGGAGGGGTGCTGCTTACTGGATTGTTCCTCATGGCTTGTTCAGCTGCTTTCTTGTAGAACAAGGACCACCAGTCCAGGGATGGCACCACCCATAGAGGGCTGAGCTCTCCTCATCAATCATTAAGAAAATACACCACAAGGTTGCCTGCAGCCTGACCTCATGGAGGCATTTTCTCACTTGAGGCTCCCTCTGATGACTCTAGCCTGTGTCAAGTTGACATTAAAAACAAAACAAAACAACTTAGCACATGGGCTAACAGTTGCTAGTCCGAATTGAGAAACTCGGAATTATAGTCAAATACATTGTTCTGAGTTTATCAGTAGTTGAAAGTTAATGTTATTTATGGGGGTAGTTTAAGTTTTTCAAGTTAAAGACCAAATTACTTTATTTACTTATAACTGAATGACTTCTAGGAGACAGTCATGCCTTCCTTTGTCCCTCCACGGCACCTGTGCTCACATGCCGTGCGTCTCCACCAGTGAAACACGTAATACCCAGAGGTGGACAGGCAGCATCCTCAACAGGGAAGACTCAACTCTTCAGTGATTTTTAAGAAAATCACGAGTTAAGGAGCCTTAAACCAGAAATGTCCAGATTTTCAGTGCTAGTCAGGGTGATTCCCCTAAACTGGAGTAGTCTCCTTGGTCTCCCCTAACTACACAGAGGCTAGAAAAACAGGTTAGTCCTTCTTTCCTCCTGTCAGCATTCACTGTCTGACAGTACCAACATGTGCTTCGTCACTCAGGCTGGAGACCCTGCTCGTCAGATCTCAGAGGAGGACGCTGGCTTGGCAGGGTCTTCCCGTGACTAAAGTGACAAATTCTCCAGGGTCCAGCCTGGTAGGGAGTGCTCTCAGGGGCTCGTGTAATGACGGGCACATGGTTGTGTTTTAACTCAGCTCCAATGAACTGTCGTGTTTTATTCATGTAACTTTTCATGATGAGCTGATACTTTGTACCAATTTTACTAGTGAAGATTTCATTATATTTAAGACTTAGCTAAATTGTTAGAGCATACAGTAACTTACATATTAGAACTTTTCTTCACAATTATAAACTATAGGGACGGTGAGATAGCTCAATGTGTAAACACTTGCTGCCAAGTCTGATGACCTTAGTTCAGTCCCCAGAACCTACATGGTAGAGAAAAGCCATTCCTGAAAGTTGTCCTCTGACCACCAGATGCTGCTGTGGTGTAAGCATGTGCATGTGCACACCCCCCAAAACAAATGTAAATATGAAAATCTGAACTGTTTGTTACAAAGTTGGCTCTGACTCTGTAGGTTCGGGTCTGTACACATTTAAATGGAATTCAGGAGAATTATCCAACTCTGCCCCAGTTTTGCTAAGTTGAATTGTTCCTAGACACTAGTTCTTAAATTCATGGTTTATCTGTCAAGTGACTTTTTAAACAGCATCTTCTTCAGAAAGAGTGAGGGTTTTCAGTCATTTCCTCAGAACTGACCCTGCACATCACCCATCGGGCCATCAGAGGCATGAGCCTGAGGCGCTGGCCGCGTCAGCAGTCTGGTGTCCTTGTGGTGTGGCTCTGTGCACCTTCAGTAGTCCTCAGTGGAGTCCTGCCCCACACAGTGCATGCTGTTCCTGAAGGGACCTGGAGTCGCCCAGCTCCTTAACCACCTCAGCCGTTCCCTTTCATCACTGTTTCTTTTCTCACTTTTCTCAAGCTGACTGAGTCTTCTGATGAGGTAACACAATGGCCTTTGTCCCTCATAGTTCCTCGTCCGTCCCCATCCCTCTAACTTCATAAGGTCATCTTAACTAACCGGCTGGATCTGGCATCCCCTGGCTGTGCAGCTTAAGGTGACTTCATGTTTCCATTGCCCAGAGAACTTCCCCGAGCAATGGCATCATGAATGGAGGACAGTATTGAGTCACGAAGGCTCTGTTGGGCTGCACTTGGTGCAGTGGATGTCAAAGCGGATGCCCTCAACATTGAGCACTTTTCCTTTGTGGCCATTGCCATGGGCATCTGTCAGCTCACGGTCACATTAGTGCCCAGCAAACAAAGCCAGTGTTTCTGGTTCTGATTTGGCAAGAGAATCTAAAAAGAACTTACTGAGAGAGTAGAGATTTAAAAAAAAATCACCTTTCCAGACTTGAGCAAGTCTGGCCTGTTAACCTCTGCCTGAAGAAATGCAGACCCCAGGGCAGCTCCACCATTGCGGAGGCACCACGATGCCCTCGCTTTTCAGAGCAGAGTGCCCAGCGCCCCCGCCTCTGCCTGCCTCGCTAGTGCTCACGCTGCCTCCAGCTTCCTGCTTTTCCATTTTGTTCTCTTGAGCAATCATAGCACACAGTGGACATGATGCATTTCCAAGTCCCGCAGGACATTGTGTGTTTCTCGTGTTTACTCATCCGCCCTTCAGTAGTGTGGCTTCCAGCTGGCTCTTGAGTTTGGCATTTGGTTCTGTTCAAGGCTGCTGCAGTGGCTCTGCCAGAGGAGGAGCTGAAGAGGTCAGGCTGCCCAGAGGAGAGAAGACAGAACTCGGTCTCAGACTTCCCACCTCCTGCAGGCCGGGAGCTCATCCTGAGGGCCACTGTGCCGCGGCCTGCACCCTACTCCAAAGCCCTCCCACAGCGCATGTACAGCGTGCTCACCAAGGAGGACTTCAGACTTGCAGGTGCCTTTTCCTCAGACACCTCCTTCTTCTAGTGGGGAGGAGGAGAGGCAGCTCCTGCCATGGACACCTGAGGGCCACCAAGAGGACCTCGTCCAGCCAGCAGCAGGAGTCACACCAGCATTGAGGGCCATCTCCAGCACCAAGCTTGAGCCAGAGGGACAGATTTGAGGTGTCAAAGACTTCTGCCTGGGGGAGATGGCCTGTGTGGAGGAAACCACACACAGTGGGCCTCACCTTGGGGGACAGAGTTTGTTCACTGTCCTGCGACAGTCATCTGTGTAAACACTTAGTGGTTGTCCTCTTTAGTATCACGTATGCAAAATAGAGTATCTGTTACCTCAGGTTCCGGATAGTGCGGAGGTAGCGTTTAGTCCCAGGATCTGTTCTTGAACTGCCATGTGACAGTCTGTTTATCCAGTCACCCAGTGGTCAGCTTTATTATGCTGTGTGATGAACATTGGAATATTCTAGTAGAAAGACTAGAATTGCAGTTTTGTTTTCCACGTCACTGTAGCCAAATGTATTCCTTCTGATCAATCTGTACCTGAAATGTGGCTGCAGATTAGCTCTGTGTGTGTGTGCGTGCGTCTGTCTGTCTGTCTGTCTGTCTGTCTGTCTGTCAGGATCTCTCTCCTCCGTTGCACCCCTGCCTTTGCACTTTACTTCTCTGTGTTGCTGGCTGGGGACGGTATGTAATGGCGTCATATGAGCACATGCTAACCACACAGCCTGGGAACACAGATCTCCGTGCAGTTAGTGAGCCCTGGTGTATGTGCTGACGTGAGTGGGCGGAACTCATGGCTGCTTGGCTCTTGGGGCTGTGAGCGATTGGGGCTGAGGCGCTCGGTACAGGGTGATGGCACCATCCCTTGTGCGGCTCAGGACGCGGGAAGTGTCACTGCAGAACCTCTGTTTGGTGATTGTAAATTATTCTGGGACCTAAAATTCCCACTGGAATCCAAAGTAAAAAATGGTTCTGCTGAAGTGTAAATTCTGCCTGTGTGATTTTTAAAAATGGATAGAACTGCACAAACCCTGTGTTATTTTTGTAAAAAACAAAACAAAACAAAAAACTATTTACATTTATCTGTATAGCATTCACAGACATGTCTATGTTGAATAGGGGCCTGTGCGAGGGGGCCAGGTGCTGACCCCTAGGCTTCACAGCACTTTTCTCTGAGGTGCTGGACTTTGCTTCTTAGAAACCCATAGATACTGGTTGAGGCCTGAGTGTCAGGCCAAGCAGACGATGGTTCCCGAAGGACAGTGCTGTCTGCTTTCCTGGGTGTAGACGGAACTCTACGGTGAGGGTTGGTCTGAAGTGGAATGGTTAATCTAATAAAGGACTGGTGTCTATGTCGTGCTGTGTCTCTCTCCCAGGGCACTCCTGCCGCTTCACTCAGTTCCCACTGCTTCAGCTCTTCTGGGTTACACGGCACTGTCTCAGAATGTTCTTCATGTCTTTTGAAGTGTGGTTGTCTGTTCTCTCTTTGGTCTTACTGCTGTTCTTTTGGGACATTAGAAAATACCTACTGTGGGGGGAGTGGGAGGAGGGAGGAGCGGGGGATCTGTGGTTGGTATGTGAAATGAATAAAAAAGGAAACACCCACCGTATCAGCACTGCACTAGGGACTGACGTGCAGCAAATGCTGCAGTGTGCACAGAGCTTCAGTGGGGACTGAGCTAAGGTCACCCAAGCACAGCCAGTCCCGTGATGAGTCCGTGGCACGTGAGGCACAGTCCGCCCTGAGGTGTGGTTAGAGATCCTTCATGTATCACATGAGCCCAGCAGAGACCACGCAGTGATGATCGTGGGTGTAAAGTTGAGGAGGCGTCAAAGGCTTGGGATCGAGACCTCCTGAGAACCAATACCTGAGGCTGTAATCGCAGAGCAGCACTGGCTGCTCTTGTGGAGGGGCTCAGTCTTGGGTCCCAGCACCCACATGGTGGCCCACAACCACCCCTAATGCCGTTCCAGGGATCTGACACTCTCTTTCGACCTCTGTGGGCATCAGACACGCATGTGCACATATATGCAGGCCCTCACACACACGAAATGAAAACATCTGTTAAACAGGTAATGTTTCAAAGTGTCCTGTAGGGTAGTTAGTTATCAGCAAAGACAAGTTGTAAAACTAGGAAGGGCTGGAGCTCAGTTGTGGAGTGCTTGCCTACCAAGCATGAGGTGCAGATTCTGTTCCCAGCACCAGACAAGAAGAAAAGGCAAAGTGACCCAGTGACACAGTCCAGGAGGAGGAATGACATGTGGGAGCCAACCAAGCACCCAGTGTCTGTATTTGCAGCTGCCCAGATGCTCAGCTCCACCACCTCAACAACCCGTCATCTGTACCCGTGCTGGGCTTTAAGCAACATGGAGCTCATTTATGGCAGTAGAGGTCTCAGTCCGTTATGACAGGCGGGGTGTGGCACAAGTTCACACAGCTGACAGGGAAGGGAGGGAGTGAACAAGAATGTCTGCTCACAGGCTGTCTCCTCTTCCTCTCCATTCCTTGAGCCCCTGGTCTGTGGAACGGTGTCACACACACACACACCCCCACCACCACCATTCACATTCTTGTCCTATTGGCCCTTCTGTAAAATCCCCCTAGACACCCAGTCTAGTCACTTCTCAGTCCACTCATGGAGAATTTACTGCCCCATCCTCTTCCCCAAGCATCCTGAGCCCCCGTAGTAACCTGGGTGCCGCTGTGGGACAGGGCATGGGTGACCATGCTGTGATCTGTCCTTCAGTAGCTGACTCTGAACAACTTTTGCGTATGGCAAGAGACAGGTGTCTTCTTCCAGGCACAACAGGGACTCAAAGAACAGGTGACTGGACGTCGAACAGAACTCCAGGTTCCCTCGCCCCTGGGCAGTTTCAGTAAGCAAAGGCTTGCAAGGACTATTGATTGACCTTTCTGGACTCTGATTTTGTCCCAGAACAGGTTTTACTTCTGCCAGTTATGTAAGAAGGAACTGTATTCTTTTTTAAGAAAGTTTTATGTGTATGAACGCTCTGCTGTTGGGGGATATTATTTTAGGTGTGTTACTTTTGTTTATGTTGTCCCAGTGGCACTGACTGTCCTCTTTACACAACCCAGGGATTCACATCTGTCTCCCCTTAAAAGAGACAAGGTCTTGCTATGTTGCCAAGGCTAGCCCAGTACTCTTGGGCTCCACAGACCCTCCAGCCTCAGCCTTTGAGGACCGGGGACAACAGATAAGCCATCACACCCATGTACTTCACCTTTCTTTACTCCGTTACTCCAGGGGAGGACCGTAAACAGTGCCTTTTGTCCCATCCCCTCCAATCCTTGTGATTCACACAAGAGAAAGTCCTGGGCCGAGCCAGGGCAGGGTCAGCTCTATTCAGTTGCAGGCACTGGACGAAGCGTGTTACATCTGTGGCAAATGATCACTTGTCATTTGGCTAACAAAACTGGTCAGAGGCAGAAGGCGGCCCAGTGAATCTGGCTGACGCCCCAACGTGGTGTGGGTGCTTGGTGTCCACAGCGGCATCTCTCCAACAGGATCTATACAAAGACAGGCCCTTAGGCTGTCCAGATCTCAAAGCTGTGACTGCTTACTGCAGACCAGTGCCCCTGGGAGATACCACCTAGCTAGAATATTAACCACCCCAGGGTGACCTGGTATGAGTCTGGAGGGTAGAACCTGCTCAGCCCACGGGCTGCAAAGCTAAGTGTTGCCAGCAGAGGCCGCTCTGGGGGACATCACTTGTCCAATACACGTCAACACCAGCATAAGCCACAGGAAAGACATCTCATCTCTTTCTTTTTCTCTTCATATGAGATCCTGAAGCTTCCAGATGAGAGCTTAAGCTTTAAAGCACTCAAGAAACAGGCATATGCCAGGATTTCTTAGGACTTGAACATCACAATAAAAAACGATCCTAACCAGGCAGTGGTGGCACATGCCTTTAATCCCAGCACTTGGGAGGCAGAGGAAGGCAGATTTCTGAGTTTGAGGCCAGTCTGGTCTGCAGAGCAAGTTCCAGGACAGGTTCCAAAACTACACAGAGAAACCTTGTCTTGAAAAAAAAAATATCCTAATAATTGGCATATAGAATTATATGCAACCAAGAAGTTTCTGCACTGCAAAAAAAAAAAAAAAAAAAAAAAAAAAAAAAGATAGCAATTCCTCAGTCACCCAGCACTCCTAGGAAGCTCTGGACTAGGGCCCTATGTCTGGGTAAGCCCTCTGGAATGTAGGCTAGTCTGAGAGCCTCTTTGTTACAGACCTTTCTGTGGGGGGATCAGGACAGCTCCAACACACTACATGACGTGCACAGTCCCAAAACCCTGACATCCTTGGACTGTAGCAAAGGTAATATCTACAAAGCAACAAAAAATAAAATCAACATGATATTAAAAGCATAGCCCTGGGCTGGAGAGAGGGCTCAGCAGTTAAGAGCACTGACTGCTCATGGAGGACCGGGTTTTGATTCCTAGCACCCACCTGGGTCTATAACTGACGCCCTCTTCTGGCCTCCAAGGGCACTGCATGCACAGTGCACAGATACACGCAGAACACCCACACACATAATGACAAAGCAGAGCGCTGAGAGGAAAACAGCCCATCAGTGGTGTCATGCCACCAGAGGCTGTCCATCTACGGGGACCCTCAACATGAAGTTGCTTAGCAACATTGAAGGAGAAAATTCCTCCAATCAATTTATTTGAGCAAAACTGAATCAAACTGCAAATCTGGAAATTCCCTGCACCAGAGCACTGTGGGAACTCCAACCAGCAACAGGTTCACAGCCCTTAGAGAAACAGAGGTGAAGCCAATATGGCTCACACCTGTATAATCCTCACACTCAGGAGGCCACAGCAGGAGGTGGGTTGGAGGCCAGTCCGCACTATCTAGCAAGACCCTCTTTCAAAAAGAAAACAAACAAAGCCCAGAAACAGTAACAACAAAAAGCAGCGTTGAAACTCAGAACAAAACTAATGAGATGAGGAATCCAAGTCCAGCACCCATCTGTGCAGAGATGGACCCTCTCCACGGCCCCCAACACAACTGCTCAGCTCTGCACACCCGTGGCACACTCCTCCAGGGAAGGGGCTGCATTTATGCCCTCTGTCACCATATTCCTGACTCTGGCATCCTCAGAACACCGTGAGGTGACTCTGTCTCAAGTGACTCAGACCACGGCTCAATATTTCAGTCAGGACACGGTCCACATTTCACATGAAGGTGGTGAACAGTTTTCCTTACACGGTTTCTGATAGCCTGTCCCACTCATTAGGCGGTGAGGAAATCCTTTGCTGAGAACCACATTTATGCCGTAATGAGTTTAACTTAAAAAACGGCTCCTGTGCTGGTTCAAACATTAATGACTTTAAAACCTCAGGCTGCCGAGAGATTTCCCCAAATTGTGAGATGCTCACTTTGGTCGGCATCTGTTCACATTCACCTAATTTATGCATGAGTCGCTGGCTAAGTCAGTCAGTGGGCTTTGGGTACAGCTTAGTGGTAGAGCATCCACTTAGCATGTCTGAGGCAATTGGGTTGACCCCGCCGCCTTTGCGCCCCTCTCCCCCGCAGGGCATTCCAGGAAATCACAGGGATTATACTGACAGCTAAGAATGCAGCCCACTACAAAAATCATAAACTTAAAACATCACAAGTCTTTTTGCAAATTTTTTTCTTTGATAACTCAACTGTGAGTCCTCAAGTGTGAATTTAGTAGATGACAATACTTATTCCAATGCTCAAAAGCTGGATACATTTGCTTTAGACCCAATACCCTCAGGACACACCAAAATCTAAGGTTCTGCCTTCTGCATGTACTTCCGATAGGTCTGGCCTGTCAGTCCTGGGAAGGCTCCTCAGAGGAGTCCCCCACACCTCTGTGTCCAGTGTCTGTCCCCAGGGCCTGTTCACTTGCTGATCAAATGCCATTCCTAAGCACGTTTTCCTCACTGCCCACTTCACAGTGCCGACTCAAAGGGCACTCACCTCAGTCCTAAAGCCTGCTGCCCACCAAGACATGGCAGCATAACCAGGAAACTGCGCCAGACACCAGTGAGGCTCACCCGAGGCTCTCCTCTTCCCACTGCAGTGGCTGCCCTAATTCCAGGTGCAGACTAGGACCCTTCCTCCACCGGTGAAACTGCCTCACCAGAAACATGCCAGTTAACAGACAGCAGCAGCCAGTGAAGGTCTGTCCAGGCATGCCATTCGAAGACATGATGGGTCCAAGGGCAGCGTTTCATTTGCAGAGAGGAGCTTGCTAAGCAGATTCCAAATTCCTGAGCTCAAGTGTTTTCAAACAGCTTTGCCTCAAAATTTCAAATTATTTCTGCCAAGGTTAACCTATTTCTGTAAGTCAAGTGCAGGTTTGGATGCTTTTTAATTTTGTGTGTGTGTGTGTGTGTGTGTGTGTGTGTGTGTGTGTGTGTGTGTGTGTTAAAGACAGGGTTTCCCTGTGTAGCTCTGGCTGTCCTGCAACTCACTCTGTAGACCAGTCTGGCCTCAAACTCAGAGATCTGCCAGCTTCTGCCTCCTGAGTGCTGGAATCAAAGGCATGTGCCACCACTGCCTGGCTTGCGCTTTTTAACTTTTATTGTTTTGTTTGGGTTTTTTTGTTTTGTTTTGGGTTGGTTTTTGTTATTTTTGTTTTTGGGTTTTTTTTTTTTTTTTTTTTTTTTTTTAAGACAAAGTTGCATATAGCCGAGGCTGGCTTTGAACTCTATATGTGGCTAAAGATGACCTTGAACTTCTGATCCCCCTGCCTCCACTTCTGCTAACGAGGCTATAGGTGTGTTCTACCTGTTTTATGCAGTGCTGAGGATCAGACTCGGGGCTTCATGCTTGCCAGAGAAGCTGCTTACAGACTCAGCTGCATCCTCAGCCAGTGTCTGGGATTCAGGGAGAGTAAACCGTGGGGTTCCAGACAGCCTGGACACAGGCCAGTTTCTGCCCGGCAGGGCAAGTCACTGAAAATCCTTCAAGGCCTACTCACAGCATAGGGTGGCCTCTTCCTGCCCTTCCGTGTTCTCTGGCACCGTGAGACAAGCTGGGTGAAGTGGTGGGCATTAGGCTCGCAGCTCCCTGGCTGCGGCTCACACTGGAGTTCTGTCTAGTACTTCTGAACCCGGGAGGTTTATTTTTTTTCTGACTCCCATCAGACACCAAGGCCTCTCTACAGATCAGGCCTGTTCCTGCTGCTCCCTATTCAAATTACGTGTGACCCAGACATCTACAGCTTTTGTCCAGACCAAGATGGCACCTTAAACTCAGTTTAAAAACCCAGATCCAAAGAACACTTACCCATGCCCCCGAGATAGGCAGGAAAACTGGGCTGTGGGCCTGGTGGGGTCCACACTTGTGGTTTGCTTCAGTCCTGCTCCAGAACCTGGTGATAATGTCGAGACTGTGAAGGGGGGAAAACCTGGGTAGAGCTGCAGCAAACCAAAATCGATCTGTGAACCCAAGAGCCGGCAGAGCGGATCCTGAGCCTTCTAACCAACGTACTCAGAGAACACTGGTGGAAAACAGTTCAAGAGGCCACAGCCTGGCCGACCAGCCAGCTGGAGATGGCTCAACTGAGGTTTCACAGCTTAATAGCCGCAGGCTCTTCTCCAACCACCCATGGCTCAGCCACTGAGAATAAGCTGCAGTGGTTTGGACATTCAGTTAAAACCCGTGGCTTCCTCCACTAACAGGAATGTGTACCTGTGTAGGACTCAGCTGCAAATAGTCAAGGAAAGACGTTCTCTTCCAGGACTGTGGTCTTTGTACAAGAGGAAAGAGGATGTGACGGGAGAGCATTTGTGCATGTGCCTGTGCGTGCGTGCGTGCGTGCGTTTCTACATGTGTGAGGGTCCATGGGGGTGGGGGTTTATGCACGTGTGTGCATGTGGGGGCCCAAAGTTGGTGTTTGGAATCCCCCTTGACTTCTCTTCCACCTTCTTCGAGGCAGGGTCTCTCCGTGTCAGAGCTGGAAGATACGTATACTTTTGTTAGTCAGCTCGCTCTAGGGCTCTCCTGTCTCTCTCTTCTGGGGCTGAGCTAGAGGTAGGATGCCATGCCCACTGGGGATTTGATGTGGGCGGCTTCTGCACTCTGGTCTTCACACATGCGCCACTGAGTCCTCTCCCCAGCCTTCTCACTCTCCTCCTTTATGGAGACAATGTCTCATGTACCTCAAACATTTCGAGTTCGATCTGACCCCCATGTCTCACTTCTCATGTGGTCACACCAGCACAGAACTGTTTCTCATGTGCCTTTGAAAAATATTCCCTGGTGCATGCAAAAGCATAAGCCACCAGAACACATATGGGACGGCGACATGAAAAGCTGGTATTTTGAAGCATTTTGAAAGACTGCACAGGTGTCTCCAAAGCTGAAGTGTAAGAGGCCCCAAGGGAATAAGGAGTGACTTATCCATGCCCATCAGTTCCTAGCTTTGGTACCATAGTAGGTCTTTCTTTAGCTTGGTTTGTAGAGAAATCCAAACCTATACTGAGATCTTTGCTCAACTGCTGCAAGCCGCAGGAAAACGTAATAGAATCCAGCTACTACCACAAAAGCTGCTACTTGGAAAAGTCAAGGACTTTTCCAAAGGTCAAGCCATGGTTTAAGAAGTCTTGGTGATATTTTAGCTTTTGTATATATATTAGCTGGCTCCTAAAATGATTTTCTTGTGTGCTTCCAAGAACTCCTAACAGTGTATTTATCTAAAATACCTATCAAGCATCCAAGGCCAAACGATCTCCTGAACTAAGGTAACACGCTTATGGAAACACCACCTGTCTCCTAGGTCAGGAGGATAGCTTTATTTCTTGTGCAATTTAAAGTGAGACCCTCCTTTCTTATACAGTCTTACTAACATTACAAACTCATAACTTCTTACTAACCACTTCTAGGAATGTAGATTGAGCACATAAATTCCCTTTTTGATATACTAACCGATATTAGCTCTCAGTTGACCGCCTCCTTTAACCACTCCCTTTTTGGGTTGTAAAAGAAAGCCTGATGGTCACTGCCTGAGGAAAACTCTTACCTACCTTTGTGACCCTGTAGGAATTCAAGCCTGGTGACCTGGCTGGAGGGGGAGTATTGCTATTGCTTGGGCCTATAACTAAATACCTCAGAGACTTGGGGAGAACTAAAAGGTATAAGGAGACTTAGAGGAGGATTGGAGAGAGGACTTGAGGATGAGACGGAGAAGAGAAAAGAGAATGGAAGAACTAGATGGGTAAGAACTGGAGAGGAACAAACTTAGACGGGGAAGAACTAGATTGAAGGGCTGGAAGAGAGTACTAGAGGAACGAGATGGAAGATGAGGAAGAGCCAGATGGGGAAGAACAAGATGAGGAAGGAGGAGATGGGAGAGGAGCTAAGATAGGAAAAAACTAGATGGATGAGAACCTAGATGGGGCAGAACTAAGATGAGAGAATTAAGATAGAACTTAGAGAGGACAGTAGAGAGAAATCAGGCAAGAAAGGAGCTAGGCGTGAGAGCAGAATAGCTGTGTAGAGAGAACTGTGTAGAGAGAGGGGAGTTTCGTGTATGTAGATTCATTTCTTTTCATCAAAGATTAAGTTATCAGCTGGTTGTAGATTCTTCCCAGACCCTGGGAGGGGACTATCAAGGGGCTGGACCCCCATAGTCCCCATACTCAACAGACATTAGCGACTGCCGTACGTACTTTCAATCACAAATGGTTTACAGCTTTGGTCCCTAGAAAGTCACTGAAGGTGTGCCCGCTAAAAGGATTGGTGGAATTTTGGCCACTTCTTTCTTTCTTGTGATCCTGGTTGATGAGGTGAGTGTTTGGCTCTGTCACATGATTACCATGGTTACTATGGTTACCATGTGGTACTAGGATTACCATGATGTTGTGTGCTGTGTCCCAAAACAAAGGGGCCAAGTAAGCATGATCTAGAAACTACAATGTGATGGGCCGAGTATACTTTTGTTTCAAAGCTGATTACTTCAGGTTTTTTGTTTGACAGGAAGCTGACTAACCTGGTTACTGTACAGAGATTGGTGTTGTGAAGTTCTGCAATCTAACACTGAAATGTGGTTATATGTAACTGCAGAAAGGCTGTAAAATATACTAGTGATACGTGCATAATTGTATTTATTCACCTACCGACTTAGCTACCCATCTCTCTTTTTGAGACAGGGCCTCACTATATATCCCTGGCCACCCTGGAACTCACTCTGTAGACCAGGCTGGCCTCGAACTCACTGAGATACAGCTGCCTCTGCCCCTTGAGTGCCTGGCCCACAACAATTTGTTCTCTCCTTCCCCACCCACCACTGTTTGTGTGTTCATAGGTGCACGGGTGTCATGGCTGTAAGGTAGATCGGAGGACAATCAAGGGTCCTCTTCACCTTCCACCTTATTTAGGACAGGGTCTCTACTGTTTACGCTTGGGTACACCAAGCTGGCTTGCAAGCCTCTCCTGTCTTTACCTCCCTATTGCTGAAGGAGAGCTGGGACTATAGGTGTGCGCTACTTCATTAAGCTTTACATGGGTTCTGGGGACCCGAACTCAGGTCCTTACACCCATTTCCCCAGCCCCATAGTGTTATTTTTGTATTCTAATGGCCGGTTTCCAGGAAGCATCCTTACTGACTCCTGGAAAGACATTAGTCAGTGAGGGGGGAAACTCGAAGGCAGAGAAGCAGATGGTTAGAACCCAGAATACGAGCGGAGACAGTGGCATTTCTAGATGCTAGATAAAAACATGCCACTGGCTGGGTGCAGCTCCCCTCCCAGCAGAGAGCAGCTGAAAACCAGAGGAGACAGCAGAATGGTACCCCAGTGAGAAGCTTGAGTTTTCCAGTTCGTAAGAATAAAAGGTGGAGAGTGAGAGGCTGGTAAAAACTGCCCCAGACTACGAGCTGCTGTTTGCGGTCTATTTTTTTTTTTTTTTTGGTTTTTCAAGACAGGGTTTCTCTGTGTAGCTTTGTGCCTTTCCTGGAACTCACTTGGTAGCCCAGGCTGGCCTCGAACTCACAGAGATCCGCCTGCCTCTGCCTCCCGAGTGCTGGGATTAAAGGCGTGCGCCACCACCGCCCGGCAACGGTCTATTTTTGATGGCTGATTTCCATGGAACACCCTTTCCATTTTACTCAGCACTGGCTTCCTCCACATGTGATCTCAAGTGCTTCACACCTTTATTTCTGAAGCGTCTGTATTGTAGATGTTTCACTGAAGGGCCGGAAGAAGAGGTCTGATTAGGGGGATGTGTGGGCAGGAAGCTTTCCCATATGGGTGCCTATTCATTTGTCAAAAGAAGATCTCTGAGAACGCCCCTTGGCTGTCACTAACTCTGAGCAGAAGCCTTTTTTGGCGGGGCAGGGGAGGGGTTCATAGTCTCACTGTGTGGACCAGGCTGGCCTTGAACTCACGTAGATCTACCTGCCTCTGCCTCTGCCTCTGCCTCTAGAGCACTGGCGTAAGTGTGTGAATCCTTCCTGCCAGAGGAGAGTTACGAGGAGAGGCTTCATAATCACCTGAGACTCGGGTTAATGTCGCTCAGACATGGCAGTAGGAAGGTATGACACCAGGCATGGGTGGCCTGGGTGTGAGCCCAGCTGGCTCCGGAAGTTCGCTCCCCGAGTTCACAGCAGCCCCACGTGGCTGAGCATCCACGCCAGGCGAAGGCCACACAGTTCTCACTGCAAGTGGGCTTGCTCTGCAGCTACCACGTCCCCTTTCTAGTCCCGGGGTCCAGACGTGTTTCGTCTTCTTTTCCCAGAGTCGGGGGCCTTTCAGAGCCGAGCCCATTCCTCTTTACGGTTTGGTTTGTTTTTATGTCCCCGCGGGTTTGGCTCTTTCTGCACTGACTGTGTGGTCACAGCTGTCTCCTTCCGACTGTGCACTTCTGCACGCAGGTGTGCCCCCTTGCACGCTTTCCTGCTCTCTCTCAGGCCCTCCTCTTATTCTTTGTTAGTAGTTTCTTAGGGAGACAGAATCATGCACCACAGGCTGGCATCAAATCCACTATGAGGTCAGAGACGACCCTGACTCCTGATTCTCCGCCTCCGGCTCTCCAGTGCTGGGATTACAGGTCTGCACCCCCTCACCCCCCACCCCGGTTTCTGTGGTACTAGGGATGGACCCCAGGGCTTTGTGCTTTCTAGGCAAGCATTTTACCAACTGAACTGCATTCCCAGCCGTAAACACGAATCCACCCCCCCACCCCCTGCCACCGCAGTACTGGACTGAACCCAGGGCCTCACACATCCTCCGCACATCCTCTTCCAGTCCCAGCCCCCAAGTGCTCCCCTTGGAATACATGCAGGGCAGCTTTTGTTCAGACTGACAGGCCATCCCTGGGGCCCCTCTGTTTTCAGTCTCCCAACCATTCCTATCCGTGCACCTGGTGGGAAAAGCAGAGCTGCCCAGGGAGGAGAAGCAGCTTAGCCGTGTCAGGGAGACGCGGAGATGAGAGCTGGGGCCTGCATGGCAAATGCTCCTTCTGGGTACGAACCCAGCTCCATGGATCATACCTTGAAAGGTTGTGGGGTAGCCACCAGAGAAGACTGCTCGGACATGGGTTTAAGTCAATAGGAAATCTTTATTACCCAGACGGTGACTACACTGGGTGTTTGGGATGCCAGCATTGTCCAGAGTCTTCCTCAGGGTGAGCTTTTAAGCACAAAAACCATGTCCTGGGGTGACATACTTCAGTTAACAAGAGCAGTTAGCCAGAAGCAGAACTCCAGAAGTTAAAAGCGAGGTAAGTCCATTTGGAGACTTCCCCAGAACTATGGACTTTGATGGATCAGGCCTGTGTTTTCATTTTTGCTGGTGGTGCTGTCTGTGAGTTTTATGGCCTGAATGGTCCTTCCATCATGGAGTCAGTTGTGCTAAGGTCTGGGGGCTCGTTACACAACCATCATGCAGAACTTACATCTGAGAACTCTCTCCCGAGAATTCCCACCACAGTTGAGAAGAGAGCAAGCCCCTCTGACTAACCTACTCAGACTGAACTCTTCAGCAAAGACCTCATGCTGGACGGGAGCGGCGGCGAGTTGGGCTTTCACCTATGAACCTGATGATGCCCAGGTTACTGGAAATGAGGCAGAAAACTGCAAAGAGCCAAGTGTGCAAAGCAGAAAAGAGGCCAGAGAACACTGGATCTCATTTACAAGAGCGAGGGCCACTTGATCTCTCAGTGAGTCCGTTATAGACTTGATAACAGCCTTCTAAAATTAAGGTGTAAACTACTAGCTGCTAATTAAAACTGTAAAATGCTTGCACTAAGCATTTTACATGGGCTTGCATCCCAATGCATCCCACGGCATTTATAAACAGGAGCCTTGGGGATGTAATTCTTCCTGGGACCTGAAGGTGATGTTCTTCCGACTCTTCGCTGTTCCTGATAGTGACATGTGGCAGGGATGGTTTCTCTGTTTCATCTCATTATCACTGTTTCCTTTTCTTGTTTTTAAAAGGTTACTTTTTAAATTCTATTTTATTCTTCTGTGCATGGGTGCTTTGCCTGTATGTATGTCTATGCGCCATGTGTGTGCAGTGTCCAAGATCAGAAGAGGGAACTGGATTCACGGAACTGGAGCTATACAGATGATTGTGAGCTGCCATGTGGGGCTAGATTCAAACCCAGGTCCTCTGGAAAAGCAGCCAGTGCTCTTCCCACTGATCTCTCCTGTCCATCATTATCACTTATTTCTTTAATGTTACCATTGTAGTTTGTGTGTTTAACCTTCTGATTGTGTTATTATATAGTGAATTTTATCACAGTGCTCCATTGTGACATCACAGTGCTCCATTGTTCTATCATAGTGCTCCATTGTTCTATCACAGTGCTCCATTGTTCTATCCCAGTTCTACACTGTGACATCACAGTGCTCCATTGTGACATCATAGTGCTCCATTGACCTCTTACAGTGCTCCATTGTTCTATCCCAGTTCTACATTGTGACATCATAGTACTCCACTGTGACATCACAGTGCTCCATTGTGACATCAGTTTTCCATTGTGACATCACAGTTCTCCATTGTGCCATCACAGTGCTCCATTGTGACATCAGTTTTCCACTATGACATCACAGTTCTCCATTGTGACATCACAGCAGTTCTCCATTGTGATATCACAGTGCTCCATTGTGACAACACAGTTCTCCATTGTGATATTGCAGTTCTCCAATGTGACATCATAGTGCTCCATTGTGACATCATAGTGCTCCACTGTGACATCACAGTTCTCCAATGTGACATCACAGTGCTCCATTGTGATATCACAGTGCTCCATTGTGACATCATAGTGCTCCAATGTAACATCATAGTTCTCCATTGTGCCATCACAGAGATCCTTCTGTTTTGGTCTACTCAGCGTGGGGTTATAGGTGCACCCCACACCCAGGTTTTCACACAGGTTTGGGGGCTTAGACTCAAGCTATCATGCCTGTGTGGCCAACACCTTATCAGCTGAGCCATCTCCCAATCCCATCATCACTTCATTTTGGAGACAGGGTCTTACTACATAGCCCTACCTGGCCCAGAACTCAATATATAGATCAAGCTGGCCTCAAACTCACAAAGACCCACCTGCCTCTGCCTCCTGAGTGCTGGATTAAAGGTGTGCGTCCCCATGACTGTGTTGTCATCTTTTTAAAAGAGGTACCAGAAATAAACTTAACAAAATAGGATTCAGAAATGGAGAGATGGTCCAGTGGTTAGGAGGGCTTGCTGTTCTTCCAGAAGACCTGTTTCCACAGCCATGCTGAATGGCTCACAGCTCCCTGTAACTCCAGGGCTGGAGATAAGAGGCCTCTGGCTTCTGCAGGCACCCGCACTCATGTGCACATACTCCACACAGGGACACACATACACATAATAAGTTTATTTAAAAAACAAAACAAAATACTACCAGGATTTTAAAACCAGAATGAAGACCAGGAGACAAAAGCTCTTTTGACAATTAGCCTGGTTTTACACATTAAAAAAAAAAAAAAAAAAAAAAAAAAGAACAAGCAAACAGAAAACCAGACCCCAAGGCTTTGGTGGCATTATACTTTATGTTATATCATTTGTTCTCATGATTTCCCAGAGCACACAAATTCTACACAGATCCCATGGTTACAATTAGTTTATTTACGAAAGTATCTTTTCAATAAAGATGCCTGGCCCAGAAGGAGGTAACATCCAAAACACACACCCAAGCCCATTTTGGAGGCTCTTGTACAGGAAGCAGGCTGGTCGTGGTCTGCCCAGAATTCCGTAGTAATGATGGCTTACCTCCAAAATTTCCCTGATTTTTCTGGAATGTTCCACCCAATCCAGAAGCAAGACAAATCAAGAAGCAATTGTCCGGTGATTGGGAATATATTTATCACATGTTATCTATGCACAATGCAGGGGAAACAAAAGCTGAACAAAATCTTGCTGAAGCATAATTGATAATCTGCATGAAGTTATAAGACCACAGAAATGCTTCCGGTCACACCTCAGTATCTGCTAGGTACTTAAGCACAAAATCTAAATTTCAGTTCTTGATTATGTTTAAAAACTTTTCACTATTGAAATACTAGAGAATCATGAAGAGACATCGTGTCGAATCCCTCTACCTGCAGGCCATTCGCTCTGTTTACACCTCGCTCGGCTTCTTCACCAGGAACCGAGTGATGTCTGATCCGTGCTTCAATGCCAGGGAGCGTCGTCTCGCCTGACTCCTTTCCTTGGCTTGTCGGGCAGTTCTCTAGAAGTCAGCAAATGCAAGGTGCAGGTTAGGGGAAGACTATGCTGTAGTCTGGAAAATGTGCATTATCCACATTGCAGTGTTTAACCCAGAGGAGGTGCTTCATGCCACAGGTGGAGTCTGGCAGCACTGGCAAGTGCCCCAAGATCCTGGGTTTACTGGTCTCCGGACAAAGCAGTTTTTTTTTTGTTTGTTTGTTTGTTTTTTTTGAGACAGTGTTTCTCTGTGTAATTTTGGTGCCTTTCCTGGAACTCACTCTGCAGCCCAGGCTGGCCTCGAACTCACAGAGATCCACCTGGCTCTGCCTCCCAAGTGCTAGGATTAAAGCTGTGCGCCACCACCACCCGGCTGAGAAAACGTATTCTTGTGGAGAATGTCTCACTGCCCAGTAGACTACGAATCCTGTGTTTGGGAACTAAGAGAAGCCATACATCTCCTCATCTAAGTAGGTGCTTATAATACATCTAAACATCCCCAGAATTCAGTGGGTAAAAAGTTTGTCCTCTTCCTATTATCTGGGCCCAGCTCAGAAAATTCATTCCCAACTCAATACTTAAGACACTGTAGAAAGTCAAACTGGATAGAATCGATTCTTCTGCTAAGTCTAAGTAAAATTTTTCACGAGAATCCAAAAAACAAACAAACGCAGGAAAGATGGCATTCCTTTTGGTGATGTCTTTATTCCTTTAGATACAGTCTCATGTAGCCAGCCCCACACTCACTAAGTAGCTGAGAATGGCCTTGGACTCTTTTTTGTGGTTGTTGTTGAGATGAACTCTCACTGTCTAGCTCTGGCTGTCCCGGAGCTTACTATATAGACCAGGCCGGCCCTGAACTCAGAGATCCACCTGCCTCTCGAGTGCTGTGCTACCATGTCTGGCTGACCTAGAACTCTTTTTTTCCCTAGACAGAATCTCTGTGTAGCTCTGGCTGTCCTGGAACTCACTCTGTAGACCAGGCTGGCCTCACTCATGATCCTCCTGCTTCTGCTTCCCGAGTGTACTAACACACCCAGTTTGTGCAGTGTGGGATGGAACCCAGGCCCTCATGTGTGTTCAGTGAGTGCTCTACCCACTGAGCTGCATCCTCTGCCCAGAGAGTGAATTAAGAGGGTCACAGGGTCCTCGCGTCTGTGACTACGAACTTCCACAGAGCCAAGAGTCAGAATGACGAGAGAAGCAGCGTGCATTCCGCTCCCAGATGGGGCTCGCCAGCCTCGCCCACCTGTGTGCAGTCCCCCAGGAATGTGTCACTCACCTCCCTGTGGCACACTGTGCAGAGTGTCTGCAGGTTGTCCAGGGAGCACTGTCCCCCTCCCTCATACACCGGCTTGATGTGATCCACCTGCCAGAAGTGGCCTTCTCCTGGGTTCCTCAGCATTTCATTTAGCTGCAGGAAGAACACATAATCAGCAACTCTCCAGATTTGCTATAGGAACTGTGGGCTGTGCACTTTGCAATCCCTTTATACAGCAAAATCACAGGGAGAAACACATTAGGATGCCTTTTATAGCTTTTGTTGTGAGTAAAAAACAACTCCACAAAATGCTAGGTTAGCAATTTGAAAGCAATAAAATGTCTTTCTAAAAGAGTTTTTTCCCCTAACATATTTGGAAAACCTTATAACTAAATATAAGATACCAAAGCTCCTGACAGATTGAGGGGAAAATGGTTCTTTTTTGACCCTTTAAGTTGCTTTATATATTTATGAAACCAAAAGTGAGAAAGTAAGAACAGATTGGAAATTAAAAGCTTCTCAATATTAATAAAAGTAACCAATCATTGTTGACCTAAATACATTTGTTCCTATATCAACAGCAGGTTAACACTAGCATCCACAATGTTGTGTTTGGTTTTATTTTCTAGTTTAAGATCTCTTGTATCCTGGCTGGTATCAAAGTAATCATGTAGTCAAGGATGACCTTGAACTCCTGGCCCTCCACGTGCTGGGCTTCCAGCATGCAGCACCATGCTGGGTTTATGCAGCGCTGGGACTAGAACCAGGCTTCCATGTGTGCTAGGCAACCTCCCTACTAATTGAGTCGCATCCCCAGCTCTGGCCAGAACTTGGTTATTTACCAGACAGTTTCCCAGCTTCCATGGACTGGCATGGCAGGAAATCTCCATAACAAACTTCTGTACCTTGCATATTTGGAATATTTGCATATTTGGAGCTACTTCAAACAGCCAGCATCTAGGCCAGTCTACACACACACTTAGCCATCGATCCCCTATGCTATAATGAGATCCATCTGAACATTTTACCTGAGATAGTAAAAGCAGCATGCACTAGGGTACTGCAACTGTTTAAACATCAGAGATTAGTATGTAAGATGTTTTTATTTTTTAGTCTTGGATAAGAAAGAAATTATAATTAATTTCATGAATGCTGGCCATAGGAACCCATGATTATTTCAACCTAAAGCAGAAAGAAACACAGCCAGAGGCATCATAGTCCTGACCTCAGAGTGACAAAGACAGTATACTGTGGCACAAACCAGACACATAGACCAGTGGAACACAACAGAGGACCCAGAAACAGACCCATACAACCATGGACCCCTAATGTTTGACAAAGGTGCTGTGGTGGTTTGAATAGGAATGGCCCCCAGAGACTCATGTGTTTGAATGTTTGGCCCATAGGGAGTGGCATCGTTAGGAGGTGTGGCTTTCTTGGAATGAGGGTAGCCTTGTTGGAGAAAGGCTTTGAGGTCTCCTATGCTCAAGCTACACCCAGCGTGGCTCACAGTCTCCTTCTGCCTGCGATCAAGATGTAGGACTCTGAGCTTCTTCTCCAGCATCATGTCTGCCTACACACCACCATGCTTCCTGCCATGGTGATAATGAACTAAACTTCTGAACTGTAAGCCAGCCCCAATTAAATGTTTCCTTTATAAGAGTTGCTGTGGTCATGGTGTCTCTTCACAGCAATAGAAACCCTAACTAGCCGGGCGGTGGTGGCGCACGCCTTTAATCCCAGCACTCGGGAGGCAGAGCCAGGCGGATCTCTGTGAGTTCAGGCCAGCCTGGTCTCCAGAGCGAGATCCAGGAAAGGTGCAAAGCTACACAGAGAAACCTCGTGTTTTTGGTTTCGAAAAACAAAACAAAACAAAAAGTGAAAGTGTATAGGGCTCTGGGATGGACCAGTGACCCGACCAATAGTGCTGACCCCCAGGGAGTGAGTTTCCAGACAGCCAGCTGGTGCAGGGAAGTTTGTCCTGCTGATGTCTGTCACTGCCTGCCTCTCTCTCTTCTGTACTGAACTTCCAGCCTTTTGTTAGAAGGTACAGATTGAGTTTTAGAAGTAACTACAAATGTCATTCTAAATGGCATATTCTTAGAAGAAAAGAATCCATTTGGTTCTGCTTTTTGCAGCCAATTCTTTCTCTCTGAGCATCTTTAACTGACAGACTCAATGATCCAGAAGACGTGTCTTTATTTTCCCTGGTAAAATGTGCAGCAGCTCCCTGGAGACCAGCTTTCAACATGCTGAATTTGCCTCAGGAAAGACTCCTGCTAAGGCTTCTTCCCTCAGCCCTCCTGGGTGCGGTGTCTACCATGTGACTGCTACGTTCCTAGACAGGTAACTTTCAAGATGATCCTTAGTCACTTCAGCACTCAGCTTCAGGAAGCCCGCATGCCCAGGCAGCAGGCAGTATGGGAGCTTGACTGACACCCCACCCAAGGGTGCAGCCTCTCCCTCATCAGTTAGAGCAAGGGGAATCTCAGGAATCCTGTTAGAGAAACAGTGTGTTTCTCCAGATCCAAGAGCTACATGAATTCATCTTTTAGAAATGAATGTTAGCTAATTCTATCATAATGTAGCAGGGAAATTAAATTAAAATACATAAATTTTTAAAAAATAATTAATTAAATAATTAATTAATTTTAGGCAGGGTCTCACTATGTAGCCCTGGCTGTCCTGGAACTCACTCTGCAGACCATGGTGGCCTGGAACTTGGCAGAGATCCTCCTGCCTCTGCCTCCCAAGTGCTGGGATTAAAGGCATGCGCCACCATACCTAGTTAAAAATATGTCGTATGTTTAGCTGACAGGAATTCATCTGATATTTCAGTGGGCAGAGATTGCTTGGGTGACCCTTTTTTGATTAAGCACACCACAAAATGAAATACTTTCCTTTAGTTGGAAACTTAGAATAGTTTTTGTAAGATTAGACTTCTGATTGTGCTTTGGGAAGCTAAGCGAATACTTGTGAGTGTGCTAGGCACAATAACTGGCCATAAACTTTTACTAAAACTGTATTATACAATGGACACACACACAGCCTTCTCATTGTGAGCTGCATTTTGGGGTTCCCCCCTTAAGTCCCATCCTAAGATACTGATATACTGGAAGTAGCTCAGTGTCTGTGTTTGCAGCCATTCACCACCACGTAACCTCTTCAAACAGAATCAGAATCCAAGCACACCCTAGACCATACGGCCACTACCCAGGAAGCTGTTGGGACAGGAAAACATGTCGGGGACACTGTGTGGATCGGTGAGACACACAGAGTGAAGGGAACTCCAGGGAAATGATCCCGTTTCCTTCCCCATTGACGGTATAAAAAGGGAGGGGGCTAGAGACTCATCAAAGACAACCAGCATTCCAACCAGAAAGAAGACGACGGATTTCCATCCTAATCTGAACAAGTAAAGGAGGCGGTCTTGAGACGCAAACATGCACTTTCTATAATTGAGGAATTCTGATTCTGTTAGTCGTGCACCGTGATTATACTGTAAAACAGGAAGAGCTGAGAGAAGAGACGGGGAGGGAAGGCTGAGGGTGAGGGAGGGGCAGGGTGAGAGGCAGAAAAGCGGGAAGGAAGGAGTTGGAAAGGACAGAGGGAGGAAGGGGAGAGAAGGAGGGAAGAAGAAAGAAAGAAAGGGGGAGGAAGGAGGAGGGAGGGCGGGAGGAGAAGGCAGGAGTGGAGAGAAGGGAGGCAGGCAGCGGATGCTGGATGATGGCGTGTGGCTTCGTATTTTCTCTCCCTTTGTACGTGTTTTAACAAGGTTAGAAACCGACAGATCCGTCAGCATTCCCACTGATCGCACCACTGCCCTGACAGGCCATGACGACATACCTGCTCCAATGGGAGCTTCGCAGTCCAGGCAGCATCTAGAAGATTCTTCCTCTGACTTTTAGGGGCATCTCTCACTCGCAGAAAGAGTTCCTGGGCATTCACACCGCACAGCTGACACACACCATGTTCTACGGCAAACACCTGGGCTCTCAGGTAACTGTTATTGGATCGGATCCAGAATTCCTCCTGACATTTCAGGGAGCAGAACCGTGAGTCCCAGGCGCTGGCTTTGGACCCCTGCTCAGCCTGGCAGGTGGGATGCTGGCAGCGGAGACAGAGCGGCCTGCCTTCCTTATCCACAGCCTGGATGTAGCCTTTGGATGGGGATGGCTCAACAGTGAGATCAGCTGGGCTGGCATTCAGAGACGGGACGCAGGCTCTGTCAAGCTTTCTACAACTGAACGAAGACCGTGGAGGTAAGCAACCAAGCTGGGCCACTGCTCTGGAGAGAGGCCTCAGATCTGGTGTTCAGTCAGGGGGTGAAATAGCTGTGGTCAGGACCCCATAGACCAGCCAACTTGAGAAAAGCCATGCCACCAAAGTGAATTTGACACAAGCAGCCTCTTTCAGGCACTGAAGTGCCCCCCACTGAGCATCTCCAGACATCAGATGATGCTGGACAATGAGATCAATCGAAATGCTCATTCAAACTGAAAGCTCTAGAACCCTAGTGGATGCGCTGCAACCTATACACCTCCTCAGCCTCAGGGCACCATGGAGTGAGTCTTCCTGGTTTTTTGCTGCCTTACAAGGTGAAGGGACTGTCACAGCCAGAGTGACAGGGATTAGAACAGAACACTTGCTAAATACCGGGTTTCTCCAGGTAAACTCCATGTTGATCAGATAACAAACAGAAGTGAGACACAGCAGGACACATGCTCACTTGATCAGGATCCCCACCATCCAGGCTGATATGACTGGAACAGTGCCAGGCTGACAGAGCATGCAGGTCTGAGATCAGGTCTCCTGGCATCTTTACTCAGGCTTGGGGCAGGTCACATAGGCTCCTGGTTTTGGGTATTCCTCAACTCTGATGTCTAAGACAATGAGCTCATGGGCCTATGAGGGTTGTCAGAAGGCCTAAAAAGCTATTAAATCATGACACTGTTTTGTGACCTCTAAAGTGGTCACACTATGAGGGTTGTTATCACAGAAACTGGTGTATAAGTCTCAAGCAGTACTCTTTCCTTTGTCTAAGTACCATGGGGCACTTACTTTGAAGAAGGGTCCTGCGGCCTGGACTCCCTGGTGATCAGACGGATGTGGCCGCCGTCAGTTTTCACCTTGGTCATGGAGGCCGTGGCAACATCTTCTTTAGTGATGTATCTAGAACAGTTAGATGTTAAATAGATTTTTCTCACATAGGAGTTTCTGGGGGAGGAAGAGACATTGCTCAGTGTGTAGCCACTGATGAGGTGTCCATGCTCCAGTAACTACATTAGCCATGCGCATGTCAGCAACCCTGAGTAGGTTCACAGGTCACACACAGGTGTGGCTGCAGAAGACAGACTAGTTGGGAAGAGGAAGGAGGTCAGTGGGAGTGGGAAGGGGACAGGAGAGGGTGATGGGGGGTGAGAATGAACAAATGTATTGTCTGCATTGTATACATGTATGAAAATGTCACAATGAAACCCACTATTATGTGCACTTAATATACAGTAATAAAACACAAAAAGAAAAAGAGTTTCTATTTTCTGTTTTGAGTTCCACTTTGTAGGCCTGGCTGGCCTGGAACTCCCTATGTAGACCAAACTGGCCTTGAAATCAGAAATCTGCTTGGCCCTGCTTCTGAAGTGCTGGTATTAAAAATATGCACTACCATGATCAGTTATTTTCTGTATTTTCAGACACACACGGTGCATGCAGTACCTACAGAGGCCAGAAGAGAGCATCAGACACCCCCCCCCACACACACACACACCCCGAAATGGCAGTTGTGAGCTGTCCAGTGTGGGTGCTGGAAACCAAACCCAGATTCTCTGTAAGTAGCAAGTACTCTTAACCACCAAGCCAAATCTTTTAAAAAATGATCTCTC
>CABHPR010133082.1:1966-19385 GCA_902168415.1 Peromyscus melanophrys | reverse complement strand
GGGGGGGCAGCAGAACACTTGACAGCTGGAGGCCACTGGAACTAGGGACAGGGAAAGGACAAAGAGAAGGCATCCATCACCTTGGCAGCATAGGGAGGCTTACCTGACGAAAACCATTCCTGGTGAACTGTAAGATTTTCAAGGCATAGTTGGACCTCTGGCCTTTGCTGTTGAATTCAATGTGGCCGGTAAGACCTTCCAATTCTACCTGTCCAAGAGAGAGTGAGTTACAGCACCAAACAGGCCCCACCCTATCTGGCCCCAAGCAAGCATCCCTCTTAGACGCTACTTCACAGTGTTTGGAAACCCCCGTTCCATCCACTCTGAAACCACAGAATCTGAGTGGAGGAAGAGGGGGCCCACATCCAGTAACTCCAAACCAACTGTGTAAGCCAAAAGGAGCCACCACGCTGACTTGAGCTCAGATTCAGCTCTCCCTGCCCCTAGTCATAAGGAGGACTGTTACCAGCATTTTTCCTTTTGGGGAATCTGCTAACCCTGGGTCTGCAGGAAGTCAGGATACTCCTGACTCCTTCCAAAAGTTTAAGACCCCCCCACACACACCTTCTCTCTCTGAGAGATGTCTTTTTCATGGGAGAAAAACATGGCTGGAGAGAGAACTCTGGGGAAAAGGAGCATTGAGCTAGAAATCTGCAGACTGAGTCTCCTGAGGGACCGTAGTTTCCAGCAGCATGGTCGTCTCCCAGCTGTGCTGAGTTGTGCAGGGGCTAGCTACCCCTGGGCAGGGTCCAGATTGCAAGCCTGGAATTCAGAACCCCTTTCTAGTTCAAGATCCAAGGACTGTTGTCTTGGGAATAAACTAGCCAAGTGTGGATTCTTGCCAAGTGTGTTAAGAATTGGGGAACAAACTGGACCCAGGACCCACTCCATTCAGGTGATGTTTTAGCCAGGGCTGTAACCCATCAGGAAAGCCTGGTCCCCAGCATCCCATCCCCGAGGCTGGGCACAAGCAGGCCTTCAGGTGCCCCTCACCATGCGCAGGTAGTTCATGAGGCTGGTGCCATGCTGCCAGATCTGGGCCGAGCCGCAGGACAGGGGCTTCACACCAATCTCCTGGCTCCGGTTCAGTTCCTGTACTGCTGTCACCACAGCATAGACGGCATCAAACAGCAGGGCTGAGGACAGCTGGGCGAAGCAGAGAGGGCAAGTGGTAGGGAGTACAGAAAGGAAGAGGAGGAGGAGAAAAAAGAGGACCAAGAGGGAGAGTGTCCAAAGGCAAATAAGGGGGCACATTCACTGGCCTCTGCCCGCTCCATCCTCTGGTCCCACCCGCGTCTGCCAGCGGTCCAAGTCTGCTTTCAAGAGCTTTGCAACCTGCATCCTACTGGCAAAGGCTGCGCTGGGTTAAAGCAGCAAGATACACCTTTGGACTCCAAATTCTGTCTGTCTGTCTGTCTGTCTCTCTCTCTCTTTCTCTCTCTGAAATAGCATCTTCCATCACTTCCAGGAGTAAATCCACAGGACAGGAGGCAAAGCTGCTAATCTTAGGAGGCCGGAAGGAACTTGGCCACACTACCAGGCTCAGGCATAGGTCACTTCCTCCCCGAAGTCACCCATGAAACTGTTCCTTCCCATATGTACCTAGGACTGCAATCTAGCTGTACCATTCCATGTGAAATAATGTGTGTGAGATGCACGGTAAGCTTAAAGTCTAAAATTTAGTAAAATTCCATTGCTATGGCAGATGACAGGTGGGTACAAAGGTAGAAGCAGGGCACCAACCAGGGTAACAGGAGTCGGGGCAGATCTAAAACCACAATGGTCTTTGGGGGTCTACATAGAGAGCCATCTAGTGGGGCACCCAAGAAAGTATTTCATGGAAGACGACACATTGGCACTGAGAGCAGAAGGATCTGAGTAGATATGGTATCGGACATGGAGGTGGGAAGGAGATAGGAAGTTCAGAGGATGGGAGCACCGGAGCAAAGGCTAGGTGGTGGAAAATGAGGAGTATGCCTGGTGGCCATGGAGGGACATGACTCTGCGCACAGGCAGGTGCCATGCCCTGGTGGGCCTCAACCTGCCCCAGCAAGAATAGAGAGACTCTAAAGAGACCTTTGTGTCTCTCTCTTTGCCTATCAGATTATTCAAACCAGGGCCTCTAAGAAATTGGAATTTTCCCAAGAATCTCACGCTCACGCTAGAAGCGGGAGACGGCTGAAGCCTGGTGCCAGCCAGCGGAGGAACGTGTCTCCTAGGAAGAGATTTCACACAGTTTGACAACTTGTCAAACTACCAGCATGCAGGAAGAACTGGAGCCCGGACAATGAAGATGGGTGGACCACACCGTGACCAGAACTGCTTAGTTATGCATGCCTCCGTCTACTGAAACCTAAACCTTGTGGCGGGGGCGGGGGGGGGGGGGGGGGGGGGGGGGGGCTGCTGGCTTTCTTCATTTCTCTTGCCAGTGTGGTCACATAGAGTACATCTTCCTCTTCTCTTTACTTTTTCTTGTCTGCTTAATTGGTCTATTGAGGATGGGTGGTGGGACCTAGCTCATTAGAGCTGCCGGAGCCCAGGCTCTGACCCTCACCACTCTGGAAACACCAGGAGGAGGTCAGTGTAGCTACGCTCATGTTTTTATTTTTCCTGTTAAGCAGCTTCCGTTAGGCAAGAGGCATCTGTGTCCATGTGCTGCTGGCACCTAGCATGAGGCCTTCTTGGTTGGCCCCAAAGACATACCTCTTCTTCAACTTTTTTAAAACTTTATTTTATGTGGATGGGTATTTTGACTGCATGTATATCTGTGTACCCTGTGTGTGCAACACCCAAGAAGGCCAGAAGAGGTTTCCAGATCCCCTGGAACAGGAATTACAGATAGTTATAAGCGCCATGTGGGTGCTGGGACGCAAATCTCAGTCCTCTGGAAAGAGTAACCAGTGCTCTTAACCTCTAGGCCAGCTCTCCAATTTGAATTAAGTCTTGACTGACATCTGCCTGATGAGTGAAGTCAATGTTAGCAGGTTTCGTAGTGGGGAAGGCCCAGAGGACTGGGTGGCTTGGAGACAGTAGAAACACAGCAGACTCTTGTGCCTGGGGAATGTACCATCCAGGAGGAGCTGTAAACATACAGAGCCTGCACAAGAAAAAAAGTCCTGCTCCGTACAGATTCCTCTGTGGTCAGCACTGTTTAGAGGGAATTAGGGGATAGTTCAGAGGATGAAAACACAGGAGCACATGCTAGGAGGTAGAAATGAGAAGCACTCCTGGAAGGGACGATGGGACTAATGACTCGGTGTATAGGTTGGGGGTGGGGCAAGAAAGGCAGGCAGAATTCCATGGAGGAAGACACTGAGGTGCTAGAGGGCAGTTCCTCCACTGGTAGCGTGATGTCTACCCCTGGCAATCAGTTCTTTCTCTTCCCAGCCAGCTTGCTCATCAGAACACACCTTTGGGAGGATCTGGAGAGCATGTCCTGTGGTGACGGAGTACTTGCTCCTACCTTCTGTCTGGCCGGGCTCTAGAATACTGGCCCCTCCAAGGTTGGAGGGAGGGAGGGAGGGAGGACACAGCCCTCCAGTCAGAGGACACAGAGCACGAGAGAGCAAGGTGTAGAGGGAAGGACTGGGGAGCACAGTTCGACTCTAGGTCTTCCTTTAGATGCTGAGTGACCCTGGACATCTTGCTGAATGCCAAGCAGGGATCGCTCTTATCTATAAAAGAGGCAGCATCCCAGCCTCACGAGCCTGTAAAGGTCATCAGGTACAGGGGTGAGCATTACAGGGGCGTCCGTATATTCTCATATCCAGGGAGTTAGTGGTGCTCAGGAGAAGGTGATGGGGAACAAGAGAAGTAGGATGTGACAAAAGCCAAAAAGCAGACTGGACAGATGCATGATTACATAAAGGGCTGTGGTCTCTAGTAGGCACTGAGTGCGCTGACCTCTGATAATCTTTCCAATCACAACCGCAGGGAAGACCAGCCCACAACCAAAAGTTACCTGCCTTGCAAAGCCACCTAGCCAATATGTATCCCCTCCTCCTTCCCCCCTCTCCTTCTTTCCTCCCTACCTCCCTTCCTTTCCTTGCTGCTTCTTTCTAATCTTATTCAGACCCTGCCATTTATCAGGTCCCATCTGCGTATGTTAACATCCTCCCCAGTCTATGCAGATACACGCAGAAAAGCCACGGAGTCCCTGCTGCCCACATCAAGTCTCCTGTCTTCCCAGTTCCATCTGACTTCATCTCTGGGCTGTGGCCTTGGGGCCATCTATGACCTGAAGTCTGAGCAGGTAAGGGTACCCAAATCCCAGCCCCCAGGTTCCATCAAAGAGTGGAAAAACTCTGCAGCACTGCTGAACTGGCTGAGCAACCTCCGCCCTGCCACTGGCCCCTGCTCTCCTCTACCCACTGCCCTTGTCCTAGTCACCTGGCTCCTTCCAGGGAGTCAAGGCTCACCTGCTTAGCATCTGCTGCTCCTCCTCGAGCTTACAACTGTCCTGTCCCTTGTACCTCATTCCCTCCAGAGCACATGTGGGCCCCTCATTAATGGCTGCTCACATTTCCTTGCTGAAAGAATGTGTGAAAATGATGGATGCTGTAGATGCCCTTTCCAGCTCCTACCAGCATCTACCTGAGTGTAGACCAATGCTGTGAGCTTGTTGCTTTTGGCTTCTAGGTCATAAAATTATTTCATTGCTACTTCATAACTGTAATTTGGCTACTGTTATGAATCTGATACCCAGGGTCTGTGGCACCCCCCCTGCCACACCCAGTTCACCTCCTGGCCTTGTTGGTTGGCTGTCCTTGTGCCAATTAAGATGTGAACCATTAGCCGGTGTTGCCTGCCTAGACCCTATTCTCCTGCTTCCTCCCATTTTGTTTGTGTTCTCTGACCCCTCATATTGTCATCAACTTCTGGTCCAGCTATGCCTGGGCCAATGGAGTCACCCATCCTCTGCTAATGTGTAGCACAAAGTAGACCAGATCTGACCCATGAACCTGAGCGGAGGGCTGTGATTCTCGGGAGCGTATTCTCTCTCCTAGAAGATACTATCTTTCTTCTCTTTCTAGATAAGACTGTTTCTGGAAGCCATGCCTGGACCCACTGCAGTCAGCTTAGCTCTGGGTTAAGTACAGAGTTGACACCAAAGATGACTGAATAGAGAATGAGCGGGTCTGGGGCTCCAGTTACCGTTCCCTCAAGTCTTGCTATGCTGTGAGACACCTCATTGCATTTTAATTGGGTTCCTGCTACTAGCAACTAAGAGCATCCTAATCGGTATAGGGGACCCAGGGATTCCCCCGTCTCTCAAGGTAGTGCTGCTCAAGGTTCCAAGACAGACCTGCAACCCATGCAACCTCTTGAGGCCCCTTCCTCCTCTGGAGGCTGGGCATTGGTTCCTGAGGGACCACGCATGATTTCAGAGGAAGCTGGTCACACCATTACTCCCCTCCTAGCACATGGCTGCTGCTAGTCCCACTCTGGCTGGGATGAGGTTTCCTTGGCTGATGATTTCTGTCTTTGTCTGCCTGTCTGTATGTCTGCCTGCTGCCCCCGCCTCTGTGTGTGTTCTGTATACATGTGTATGTGTTCATATGTATGTGTACACATATATATGCACAAATGTGTGAGTGCATGAGCACCTGTGTCCACAAGTGTGTCTTCCTCCATTTCTCTTTTCCTTCCTTGTTTTTTGAGACAGGGGTCTCTCCCTGAGCCTGAGACTCATCAATTGGCTAGACTAGATGTCCAGCAAGCTCTGGGGTTCCTCTTGCCTCTACTCCTCATAGTACTGGGGTCACTTGTGAGCAGTGCCAAGCTAGCTTTTATGTGGGTGCTGAGGATTGAAACTTGGGTTCATATGCTTGCATGCCCACACACCCATCTCCCTAGCCCCAGCTGACTTTCTTATTAGTACATTATCCAAATGCTGAGAGGTCGGTGTGTGCCTGTTCCCAATGCTCTTTGTCGTCTCTGACTCCAGGGCCTTTGTGATCCCTCAGATATTTCTTGTAATTACAATTCAAGCTGGGGACATTGGGATAGAGACCAAGTGGGTGGGAAATTACCAAGGTTCCTATCTCATCTCTACCTATATACAGCCTTCAGAGAGTGACATGGGTGAAGTGTCCCCAAGGATTCTATACTTCCTAGGTCTTCTCTGAAGTTGAGCCCGGACTAATTCAAGTTAATACCCTGTATACTGGAACATATTCCACCCCCAGGACAGTCTCCTTGGGGCCCTTCATCCATCATATAGAAGCCTATATGCTTCTATAGGCTCCTGGCCATCTACCTAGGACACTCATCTCATCTTGCTCCCTCCTGAGAATTTATTTCCTACCCTTCATCCTTCTTGCTAGTCTGCCCCACTTGCCCATCTCTTTCCTTTTCAATTCTCTTTTGCAAATCCCAGCTGCCAGTGAGTAAGACTCTGCCATCCCTGCCAGTCCATCAGTGCCCTCGTGGTTCAGCTGTCCATGCCAAGCCATCTCTTCATTGGCCTAATTGCCTTCTCCCTCTGCTATTATCGACTAATTCCATGCTGGAAAGCATTTGGGCCACAGTCAGGGAAAAGTGGCTTGTGTCATAAAAGGCTTTGTCCCCGTCTCTACTTCTGAGTCCATTGGGAAGGGAAGGAAGACATTTCTGCTGCCCCTTCTCCTTCCTCTCCAATTCCCATTTCTCCCGTGATTGACTACTCAATCTTTCTGAGGCCTCCGCTGCCCACCTGTGTGGGTGCATGTCCGCCTCTTGGTTTTGTCTCTGTTTCTGCCGTCCCTGTCTCTTCCCAATTGTAAATCCCCTCACTGGCTCAGTCCTCATTTGAAATCCCCTCTTCTTTCTTGGCACCAACAAGCTGTTTGGCAAGGAACCCTCTATTCTCTTGTTTTCATATTTTCATTTGGTTCTTCATTGTTATTTTCTTTTGAGCTGGTTTTGCAAATTGTTTCGGGGAATGAAAGACTCTGTAGAAATTAAGATGAATCAATTCTGACTCAGGGAGCTGTGGCTGAGTTCCCTTCCCTCCCTGAAATGAAAACAAGAATATCTTCTAGACTCACACCTGTAACCCACACCATCCCCACAGCAGGAAGTAGTGGATTCGCAGAATCCTCCTAGAGGCCCATTTGCGGATGAACCTCTGGAAGCTTCAACTCTGCTCCCCAAAATAATATGAGGGCAGGGACCATTAAGATCCCATGGACTAGTTCTTACAATCTGGATTTTATTCAACAAAATAAACACTTAATTACAAACATCTGCTTTAGCCTAAATTCTAATTACTTAATCTAGCCATCTGTAATTTTAATGATTTCCCACGATTTTTGTTCTTTGTGGCATGATTAATGGGAATGGCATATGAAACTAGTGGGTGTGTGTCCCTTCCCAATACTCCCTCTGCACTGGCTTTGTCTCAGGCAGGAAGCACATCTGCGGCATACCACTGGCCACCTGGAAGCTTCTTGGCCAGGGAAGATGCACCAAGCTTTCTCCTGGATGTCTTTAGCCCAGTCCTTCCTTTGAAACCCTACAATCCAGACTCCGCATTTGAGGAGCCCCACCTGGGATTGTGAGAAGGCAGGGAAACGGGGCAGCCTCTCATACAAGCCTGAAGAGTCAAAGAGGGGAGAGATGCTGTATAGGAAAGAGAAGGAGTTAAAGGGAGAGAAGGGAAGGGGGAGGTTAGAGAGAGAATGGAGAAGACAAAGTCTGGGAGAGAAGAGGAAGAGAACAGACATCCCGCAGAGGCAGGCAGCCTTTCTGTAACTCAGCATAGCCCATGCTGTGGCTTCCTGGAACCTACTCCCTCACCTTCTGGTTTGCTGCCATGAAAAGCTGGGCTGTCTGTGATGAGAATTCCTCGGCCTCCAGAGAGGCAGGAAGAGGTGGCCCTTGAAAAGGTAAGCTGCAGAAGTGAGAAGGCTTAGAGGAATGTGCTCTAGTTGAAGCTGCCAGCCTCCCTTCCAGGCTCTTGAGGTGACAATGTTTGTGACACCTTCTTTCTTCTCGGAGGCCATTGCAGAGAGGATGGCTGCAAAGTTCCCTACTGGGAGAAGCCGATGTAGGCTCTAGCCCTGATTGTGCTAAAAAGAGGCCCTCGGAGACCCCCACCTGTCACCCAGCTCTCCTGGGCCTGTTTTCTCATTGTCAGAAGGGGATGGCCATCTTTGAATTGTTACTAGCATGCCATGAGGAAGAAAAAAAATCCAAGGCAGGTAATATTATGGGATGTGTTACAGTGCCTAGGCAGAAGTAAACCTGAGTAAAAACAGACACCCTTCACTCTGGCAAGAAGGCCAAAGGGGCCAGAAACGGGAAAGTAGATTTAAGGAGGAGCAGGACCTGTAACGCACACAGAGACTGACCTGAGTCTGAGGCTCAGCTTGTTTGCACTCCAGCAGAACATTGTCTGTTACCCAGATCCTAGGGAGCCTAAGACCCTGAAGCTGGCTAGGAAGGTGACTCATGGGAATACCTGCTGTAGGTGGCTTTCACGTGGCAGATCTGCCTCTTCAGGTCTTAAGAATGAGACAGAACATGCTCCTACTCTACTCAGGGGAACCAGACCCTTCTCCTCCTCCAGGTCTTGCACATAAAGCATGAATGGCAAGTCTCACACAAATTAATAACAGGGACACTCCGGGGAGTATGTGCTTTAGTCCACTGTATCATTGTGCAAATATCAGAGTACGCTTACACAAACTACAATGACCATGAAGTCCCAGGCAAAACATTCTTCTGGAATCACTGCTTGCTGTGTGGTCCTTAGCTGACCAAACCATTGTGATTCAGCTCCTGTCTGTGTTTGCCTCCCACCTTCAAGAAGGCATTCTCTAACCTCTGCAGGCCTCCTCTTGGCTTTCAGCAGCATTATTGGACCTCCAGAAGCCATTCTTCCAGATGTAGAGTGGCTCACCCTCCCCTGCCATGGCGCATCTTGGAGGCCAATGACTTTGGCCCTGCCTCATTGTATGGAATATGTGGGAGACCACAAAGAGTGTTAGGGCCCAAGGGCATCTAGAGGACACTTACCGCAGGGCCAGTGAAGGGCACATGGTCACAGTTCTCCTGCCAGGATTGGTTGAGGCTCTGAGAGAACTCTTGGAAGAAAGCATGGGATTGGTTGAAAATGGAAAATCCTAAGATGTTGACTCTGTCGTCCACAAGGCTGTCCATTCTCTGGAGGGAGAACTCCTGGGAAGACGGGACAATTAGAAAGACAGAGCACAGTTAGGATGGAGGCGGAGAGGAACAAACACAATGGAGCACACGTAGGGCTGTGAGCCAGCTCTAGACACATGAGATGCTCCATTGAGTGCTCAGTATACAGAATAACCAGGAGTGGTTCTTCTAGGATCTGCAGTGCTGGGGTTTGGGGAGAATTCAGTAGATTAGCCCCTAAGCAAGGTAAATACAAGACACGCCAGGTGAAGAGAGATGCACAGAATATGTGGGGCTGGTGAAAGGAAGGTCACATCCTCTGCAGATCATATCTGGAGCCAGGCCTGAAGGCAATTTCTGCACAGAGAATGTGGGTCGACAAAGGTTATTCCCTCCAGAAGTCACCCTACAAAGGTTCTGAGGGGAGAAAGGATGTGGCCATTGGTACTTTGATAAAGGCATGAGCTCCTCCTTGAAGTATGGTTCTACCATCAAAACCACCCCAGAGGTCTTTCTCAAAACGGACCACCACCACCACCATACTGCCTGAGTCTGTATGCCTGGAGCTGTGTCCAGAGTGGAATAATCACTAGGTCCCTAAGTCTCATGCACACCAAAGTTCCAGAAGCACTGAATTAACATACAGGATACATGAAGCCTGGGGAAGATGGAGAGGTCTGCTGGGGTCAGAGCCCACAGGTCTGAATACGAGGGAGGATCCCAGACTAGTCCTGAAGGGGATGGGGGAGGAGTGTTAGCGGAATGTGAAAGTCGTTTGCTTTCTAGAAATGTCAACCTGAAGGTGCGCAGGCAAGGCTGTATCTTCATTTGTCAGTATGGTTTTCAGTCGTTTCATACATATGCAAGCATTTCTTACATGCTAGATGCTGTTCTAGGCAGAGAGGATATGCATAAGGGGATGTCCTTGTACTCAAGGGCCTTACAGGAGCCGAATGCATTATCATTTCAGACAGCTATGGGTGTGGGAGCAGGGGCTTCTGCAGTCAGAGAACTGGGGAGTCTGGGGCAGTGACATCTAGAAGTTCAAGGATGTTCATCCAGTCATCCATGCTCTGATGGTCAGTGATGGATGTCATTTTGACAGGATCTTGATTACCAAAGAGCTAAGTCTCTGGGCGCATCTGTAGGGAATTACTTCAGTTATATTGTCCTCTGGCCACACCTGGGAAGGCTATCTTGACCAGGTTAATTCGTGTAGGAAGACACACACTAAAAGTAGGTGGCACTGGACTGCACAAAGAGGTGGAAGATGACTCGGCACAAGCATTCATTGCTCTCAGCTTCTTGATTATGGATACAATGTAAGCAGCCTTCTTAAGCTCCTGCCTCTATTACCTACTTCCGGGTTATGATAGATTGTAATCTTCAACTATGAGCCAAAATGAACTCTTTCTGCTTTAATTTGATTTGGCCTGGTATTTTATCCCTAAAACGTGCTAGGTAACTAAGACATATGGTCTTTACCCCAACACCCAGTCTCTGCCCTGGACCGCCTTTGGCCCCATACAAGGAAACCATGGGAAAGTATGCAGCTTCTTCAGCTCACTGGTCTGTTCCTGCAAAAGTGCCTTCAGGTGTGGAGCAGGCCATCTTCTCAGACTGAAGCTATATACATCACATGCTCATTCTGAGTGCCTCACACACACGCTCCCTGGCCCATGGGCACACAGTATTTACAGCCACTAGAAATGACCCATCAGTCACTCCGCATGATTGACAGATGGAGGGTGCCTTGGGCTTGCTTCCTGGCCAGGTGGACACACTGCTTTCCTTTAGGTGGTCTCCTTTTCTGATGACGTTGCTCTCCTAGCCCATGGTACTCCCACTTGTCTCTTGCCCCCACCTCCAGCCTCTGCCAGGACCTTAGGCTGCAGGCCTGAGCTTATGTACCCAGATTCCAGCCTTGTCAGCTTGCATTTGCATACTGGAGTTACAAAGACTCCTTTGGAGCCACCAACCCCAGCAGAGCAGATTTGGATGAGGATGAAGTGTGTTTTGGACTCTGCCACCCTCCCATTAGGGGATCACAGACGTGCCAGAGAATGTACTGATTCATAAGCTGGTATTATGTCCTGTCTCTCTAACAGGGCAGCTGCCCAGCCACTGTGGGCTAGCAGCAGGCATGAGGGGGCAGATGGCTAATGAGAAAAGATGTATTTGGCGGGGATGAGGTGACTAAGGCACAGAGCCAGGCTGTTGTTTGGAAGCCAAGGGGCTTTGTTGGCCATGGATGGTGAAGGTTAGGGATATCTGCTCATTCTGACTTCCTTATCAATATGGGCAGACAAACTGCCCCACCTCTGTGCCTATCCATACGTACAGCCTGATAAATGAAGGCCCATTTCACGGAAGCCCTGATATCTTGGATGTCCATATTCATAATGGCACTAGAGAGTACAGAATAGACAACAGCTTCCGGGTCAAATCCAGCTTCCTCCCCATCCTGGGTGTATGACCTTGAGCAAGGACTTTCACTTTTCTGGCCTTTGCAGCCACTCTTTGTAAAGTAGGAGGGATGCTATGAGAAACCTCCTACGAGAACACGGCCCACAGAACCAGCTAAGCATGGCACGTAAGTGCCCAAAGACTGAAGCAGCAAACACTGGGCCTGCACGGGTCCACACCAGGTCCTCTGTGCATGTGTTTTGGCTGCTGGCTTGGTGTTGCTGTGGGACTCCTAACAGCAGCAGCGGGTGGGTATCTGACTCTTTTGTCTGCTCTTGAGACTCTTTTCCTCCTATTGGGTTGCCTTGTCCAGCCCCAAGGTCAGGGCTTTTGTCTTGTCTTGTTGCATGTTGTTTTGTCCTGTTTGACTGTTTTGGAGGCCTGCCCCTTTCTGAAGAGGAGAGGGAGTGTGGATCAGGGAGAGAGGGGAGGTGGGGAACTAGGAGGAATGGAGGGAGGGGAAACTGTGGTCAGGGTGTATTGTATGAGAGAAGAATCTATTTTCAATTAAAAAATAATTAATAATAAGAAAGAAACCCCCTATGTTGTTCCAAGAAACAATCAAGGTTCCTGAGAAATGGCCTACCAGTGGGTAAAACTCTGATCCACAAAGGCCGAGGATCAGAGTTCGATCCCCTGGACCCACATATAGCAGGCGGAAACCAGCTCGAGCCAGGTTGTTCTCTGATTCCTCTATAGGAACACCATGGCATATACATGGCATGATGTACACTCACCAACCCACCCATTCCCCACATACTAGTGAATAAACAAGTGAAGAAAAGAAGAAACAATCCAGGTATAAGGCAGGCTCATCATCATCGTCTGGCAAGGGAGAAGTACTCAGTGGATAATAGTTACTGAAATACTCCCGCGAGATTTGAGTAGCATCTGGCCCTCTCCTTCCTTAGTTCCACTTGGAAGCCTGAGGGAGGAAGTACCTCCTTCAGCATGCTCTTGGCAGAGTCAGAATGAATGGGTTAATTGCAGACACTCAGAGGTAGTCTCCCCAGAAGTCAGCCCGTCTGGCTTGCTGCCTTTCAATCCCTACCTGACTCTATTCTATTTCCTAGTTTCAAAGGCCTCTTAAGATAAAACGATTTCAGGGGCCTCCTTGGTGATTCGTGCTATTTATGACGACTCATTGGAGAGCTTGCAGAAGGACAAGAAAGAGATGGCAGGTCCCTTTACTGCAATTCCCGGGACAAGGCAGGATTTGACTCTGCCAGTATCTGGACTGTTAGGGGAGAGAGAGAACTTAGAATCTCCTGCTGCTTCTGAAGCAAACTTCCTCAGAGTTCAGGAAACCACCGACAGTGACCCATTTGCATACAACGAAAACCTTCTAAGGCAGTATTTCACAAAGTCTGTTCCTGTAGACATTAGCTTCCCAAGAGAAGTGGACAGAAACTTCACTAAAACAAGGTTCCATGTTCAGATAATGTTAGAAACGGCCACTTACTCTATCTGCCTCTTTAAGATTCACAGCACACCCTTGCGTGCTGAAGGTTGAAAGCAGTCCTGCAGTGAAGCGGCTGGCTTAATTTTGTTTAATCTCAAATTTTTCAAACACATTGACTACAGAAACTATATTTCCCCCTTCAAATCTGTGTCTCACGGTAGCGTTCTGCAGAACACAATTTGGGTACTGCTACCTTAAATACATTCAGAGAAACATTATAAACCCCAAATCAGGTAGAGGAGATGCTGTGCCAAGACAGATATTCCATGAAATTAACAAAATTCAGGCTTGGAAATGAGGAAGGCTCATCTAACGTTTGTTTCCCATCTCCAGCTTTAACTGTGAATGCAAATGTGGACCATTTGAGTTTCTGTAGCCTTCCTGTCCCGGCTACCTTCCATCCAGCCTGACTGATGGACACTTTCATAAAATGACAGACAGGGCTAGGGGAGGTCCCCAGGAGTGGATAGGTTTTTATGGGGCATCCAGACAGAACTGGGGTATTTCAATCTCCCAGTAAGGGCAAATGGCCAGTGGTAAGACCATATCAGGAAATAGAGACCAAGATGTAATCTTCCACGCCTCCTCATGGGCATGGCTGTGTAACAGCCCTTTGCACAATGTAGATCCTCTCTAAAGGGCTGTATGTCCCCCACAGAGAAAGATAAACAACTCTTACTGCGAACCTCACTCACTCCACCTAGAGGAGTGCCTACTTCCTAGAATCTGATTGGCTAATGTTAGTGGAAGGACCAGTGATTGAAGGCATCTCAATACCTTAAGGTCTTCACTGTAGCCATCTCTACCACTAAGCACAATCTTACACCATGGAAGATATAAGAACATGAGCCCAGGTTGTGCCAGCCCCTGACTGCTTGCTTTCTTGCCACTGGATTCTGTCATTACAATAAACTTTAAAATGTATGTATGCACACACTTGTGCATATTATGGTGTGTAAAATCCAAGTAACTACAGCTGAAGGTGAACACAGGGGATGTTTCAATGGCATGAAAGAATGCCCATGGGTGAGGGCTGTGTGGAATGGTTACCACAGATGGTAGAGCTCAATGGAGCGCCCTCCCCTTTCTCTTGAAGATGTGGCATTTCCCAGGTCTTGGTTTACATAGAGTCATCCATTCATGGGTTGACTGCACGAAGCTCCCTAGACTGTAGGAACTACCTAGGCCAGGAAGCAAGGGCAGGCTATGGGTAGAGCACTGAGCAGGGGACAGGGTCTAGGGAAGGGGGGATGTTCAAGGGAGAAAGAAGAAGGGAGAGAAGGGCAGGGAGACTGACGTTACCACTGCTCTGTCTGCCTCCTTCTCCCACTACAAGAAGCCGTTCTGGGCTATTTTTCAAATGAGAAAAGATTTGCTAGCCATATGCCTCATCCTACTCAGGGTCCAAATATCAAGAAGCCCACAGCTTGGGTGCCAGGGGCTCAGATCAGCGGGTGGAGAACAAATCTGTGCTTGTGGGCAGCTTCTGTACAGGGCTGGGGAGGGGAAGGTGTCTTCTCTGAGGACCTCATGCCTGCGCTAACCAGCCAAGTCTATTAGTCAACCCAGGGACAGGCCAAGGTTTTTCAAATGCAGCTGTGAGTATAAGAGCTCTTAATGACTGATTCTGCCTGTGTCTGGCTTTAAGAGAAAAGCAAGAAACCAAGTCAAGACCATTTCATAGCCCAAGCAACCCTTCTCCTCTACATTCTTAGGCCAGACGTGCATCCTAGTTCCTGGTACCTAAGCTAGAGACTGTAGCCTCAGTTCCCTCTTTTTGAAACTCTATGCCCAATTCATTGATGATTCCACCAAATCTGCCTCCTAAATCTCCCTTGAATTTGTCCCTTCCTTTCCAAGCACGCTGGTGTAGGCCCTCATCATCTCCCTCCTTTGAGGGCAGCATATTTAATGCATATCATGCAGCTGATCTCAGGAGACAAGGCCACTAAATTGTACAACTCTCTTTTTCTCCTGATGACAGTGCAAATAGGGCCTACTGCCATTGTGTAATGTGACAGTCTCATTGGAAAACTAAACACTTGTGTTAGAAAGAACAGACAGGTTTGGGGTTTAATGCTCACTTGCACAGATCCTAGCCAGGTGGGCCACAGTGCTCTGTCTCTGCAGTGTCAATTCCTTTACCTATACTAGATGGAAACATCATCCACCTTTTAGAATAGCGCCCAGCACACAGGAACCCCCAGACATGTGAGTTCTCTTGTCTCCAAGTGCAGTCAGTCTCTGTGCTACGACTTTAAACAAAGACAGCCTGAGCAGCTGCCTTCTTCCCTCCTTCTGGTGACCCTGAGCTGCATCTGACCTGAGGGTTTCTCCACACTCACTTCTCTTCCACATCCCTCTCCAAGAAGCTATTCTTAGCTCCTTGTCAAATGAGATCACTTAGCCAGGTTGTCATAAGGTGTTAATTGCTTGCTGAGGCTATTTGTGTCCAAATAGGAAGGCTGGAGTTCAAGTCCTGGACTCTTTCAACCCTAAATAACATTAGCAAAGCAACGATTATGGTACTAACTGCTACAGTCTACTGGCCACCAACTGTGTGCCAGTCAGAACTAAGCACATTTCACCCAGAATCTCTATGTATCCTTAGAGCAAGCTCTGTGGTGTGGGAGTTAATCTTGACATCTCATGGCTTCCAAGACTCTGAGCATCAAAGTGGCTTTCCCAAGGCCACACAGCTCATAAAAGGGAGTCATGAATTCAAACTCAGGTCCTGCTGACCTCAAAACCAGTGCTCTGTGTGAGCACACGATGTTCGTATCATAAAGTCAGAAGTACTGGGATTTCACTGGGACAAGGCTATAAAATAACCACGGACACTGAGTCAAAGCTAATCTCAGAACACACACGTGGCAATACAAACCCAATGGTCTGAGTGAGAGAGGGGCTATGAAACATCAGCTAAGTTTCTTCCTGACAGGGAGTTTTCTTAAAAAGGGAACTGGGGCTTTGTAGAGGCTCCAGATTGGGCACCTGGATGGCAATGGATTGTAGAGATTTCGGGAAGCTGTGGCTGTTCTTCATCCTCTGCTCAGCATGAGGAGCCAGTTGGAGTAAGAGCAATGCTAGACATGAGGAGGGGGAGGAAGAATTGGGAATGGATACTGGAGAATTGGTATGGAGCAGGATGTGTTGGCTCAGCTTCATGAACTTGGCCAACTTCTACAGAGAGCTGGTCAGGTCTAGCAGTGGCCTTCATTGGTGCACTATTCAGGGGCCATTTTCCTGGCAACCATGTGCCCTGTTGGCCCATGAGTTCCTGTTGCTTAGGGCTGGCATGTTCTCTTCTGTGCCCCTGGCACCTCAAGGAAACTGTTGAAAATAAAAAACTACTTCTTTGGGTCGGGGAGGAGGGCACGGGGAGCTGTGGAGATGTCCCAGTCAGTAAAGTGCTTATCACATAGCATAAGGTCCTGAATTCAATTTCTAGAACCCACATTTAAAAAAAAAAGTATGTACACTTAAACCAGCATTGAGGGTGTGGGGTGGAGCCAGGACTGGTAGATCCCAGGGTTCATTGGCCAGCCAGCTTAAACCCAACCACTGAAAGGGTCCATCTCAAAGACAAGGTGAAGGCTCCTGAGGAAAAACAGTTCAAGTTGACCTCTGGCCTCCACATACACAGGCATGTACACACAAACACACTCATAAACAAACACTGCCACTTCAGTTTGGTGAGCAACCACAATGCTTGCACAAGAGAACAGGCATGGGGCTGGACAAGAGCTTTGAAACCTTGCGTTCTCCATTGCTATTGGGTCCTATAGTTTCATCTCTGAACCTCGATACTTCGGAAACCAATTTTTTAAATTGTTCTTTTCTTTTCTCTTTTTTTTCTCTTAACTAGATATGTTTCCTCATTCTAAAATCGCAGATACGATAGTTCAGAGTGCTGTTGTTGAGGTTCAGGGGAGGCAGTGATAGGAAAGCTGTGTGTGTTCAGGGAATAGGATACAGGCTCTCTGAATTATTACCGTATTTGTCATGTGCTTTCAAGTGTCATTAATAGGCATTAAGGAAGACAGGGTGGCCAGGGAACCTTTATGAAGCATACAGTATGCCTGCTGCAAAGGTGGCCATTGGCTCCCATTGGCTCTGGAACCTTACTGGCTGTTTTTAATTTTTATTGAGATAGGGTCCTACCATGTAGCTCTGGCAGACCTAGAATTTGCTATATGGAACAGGCTGACCTTGAACTTACAGAGATTCATCTGCTTCTGCCTCCTGAGTAGTGGAATATACACCACCACACCTGGCTCCTTTCTTTAATTTTTTTTGACATTAATTTATTTAGTGTGTGTGTGTGTGTGTGTGTGTGTGTGTGTGTGTGTGTGTGTGTGT